>QNUK01000023.1:2945000-3015000 GCA_013621035.1 Clarias magur | reverse complement strand
GTGGTGCCTATTTATCCTGATCTGCATGTCTTTGGATTTTTGTTAGGAAACCCACCATGCATGGGGAGAACACGCAAACTGGAAGTGCGTGGCCACAGCGCTAACCACTACACCACCATGCCACACAGTATTCAGAAAGCGTCCTGACGGAAATGTAAAGACGAACCTTAATGGGAGAGATGTGGAAGTACTCGTAAAGGCTGATGGGGGACGTGTCGGTGGCGGACACGTGGTTCAATCCTGTCTTCAAATACTCGATGTCCTTCCCAAACAGCTCCACCTTAAGTGCACGGAGAAAAAGGATAAGCAATGCGACTCAAACTCTTACTGTATACTCAACACTCTACTTCAATTCGGTACATACAGCGTGTGCTGTATGAGTTAGTGCGTGTCTATAGTACATTACCTCCTGTTCTGAGGTGACGGCCGCAGCGTTCTCGGCAGTGAACAGGTCCAAAATGGCGTACAAGAAGCCCAGGTCCAAACGCAGATCCATTTCCTGAATCAACACCTTAAAATACCTGTGGACAACGGCATTCTTTACATACAGTATACGTAGTAGTATAACGACTGACGCACTCATCATACATCAGAAATTCAGGCACAGCTAGACTTCATGTCAGGAAATAGAGCGGTATACTTGATGCGCTGGATGTCCGAGTGTCCTGCTGCTCTCGTGATGAGACTGAGGTCAGTGAACGGTTTTGCCTCTTTAAGAAACAAAGGAATATACATTTTATTGATCAGGCAACGCTTCAATAAGTTTAACCAGTTTGTACAATATGCTGTGAGTGTTACACGGCTCACCCGAGTCCATTCTGACTGATTTGGGAGGTTTAATCGGGTAGAACACAAACGGGAAAATGGCCCCGGAGAGCTGATTTTGGATCTGCACGCACAAGAAGAATACATACCTGCTAGCAAAGCAGCAAAATCATGCAAGTGACAGTACTTGTTACTACTTCACGTGTCACAGACCCACCTGAACCCTGTTAATTTGCACGCGATACGCTTGCTGTCGGGCCGAGACGCTGTACTCGACCTTCAGGGCTGGAAGAAAGTTCCGTCGGAGAGGCGCGTCGTAAGGCTGCATTATCCTCATCTCCGCTCCGTTAGGAGACAAACTCACCTTGGGAGAGCGAGGGACACAGATGGACAAAGAGATACAAGGTGAGAGGAATATGAGAGAGAGAGAGAAAAAAGAAGCTATAACACTGTAAGAACTATTACAAACAGTCTACTACAGATACATCACGATTCATCACGCTTTAATTATATCTACTGTAATCTACACTAGTGCATCCAGAAAAGATTCACAGTGCTTCATTTTGTTATGATACAGACTTATTTCGAAATGAATGAAATTCCAAATTTTCCTCAAAATTCAACGTAAACAAAGTTTGTTTGAAAGGCAAGAACGGCCTTAGACAGGGGGGTGACCAAGGCTTCCATCTGGTCACTCTACCATACAGGCCTTAATTTTGGAGTGCTGCAGACATGGATGGTTGTTCTTCTGAAAGGTTCTCCTCTCTCAAGTGAAATGCTGGAGCTCTTTCAGAGTGACCGTCGGGTTCTTTCAAACAAACTTCTTTTATGTTAGCATTATGGGGTACGGTCTATAAAGCTGGAATGTAACAAAATGTGGAAAAAAGAGAAAAGCGCAGGAAATGCTTTCCAGATGCACTGTATTAAAAAGCTCCTGAGCAGGTCAATCGCAATTTAAATCATCCATGCATGATACATATACAGTACACAATACTATTCCTGAGAAAAATGAGTGATTAGTGAAATTGTCCAACCTGGTAGCCGTTGTCCAGGTCTAGGATGCTGTTATCCACGGGGTTGCTCTCTATATACTCTTTGTAGTGCTGCTCTAACAGCTCGGCGTCTTTCCCGCTCATAACCTTCCAGCGTCTCTTCTTCTTCGGCTTGGTCTCCCACACAACGTCAGAGCTGCGCGTATAAACAGGTCGATCATATTTTATGCAGTATTAGACATTTTCCTACATTATCCTTTTCATTTAATGAATGCAAAAAAAAAAAGGATACACATTTTACTGTACATTTCTGATGCATTTCTCAAAACATGATATCAAGTTATATATCCATGAACATTAAATTTTAGATTAAGTTAGACATCTGTATAATAGAAAGCCAGTCACATTGGGTGTGTTGTGCAGTCTGCACAACAGCTCTACCTGGTAATCCCGATGTACGCCACTTCCTGGCTGGTGCTGTTGTTGACCAGTGAGATGCCCATATCCTGCAGCGAGAGACTTATCTCCTGTTCGGCTAGTTCCACCCTTTCGCTCTCACATAACTGCTTGAAGACACGGCGCTCTGAGGTGAACAACACCACGCGCTGGAGGCCTTCGTAAAACGAGATGACAAACAGCTTTCCCTCGTTGTCTAGCAGCAGGTCCTGAAATACACGCAGCAGGGCAAAGGTTAAATCGTTTTCTTTTATCTAAATTTGATCAATGAATATGAAGAAGAAATAAATAAAAACTAAACTTAGCACTAAACCTAATCTGTACATCGAGTCTCTACTCATTACAGTGGAACCTCGGATTGCGAGTAACGTGGCTTACGAGTGTTCCGCAAACCGAGCAAAGATCTTTAATAATTTTTTATTCGTAAACCAAGCAAGTATTAGTTTACGAGCGCCGAGTAAATGAGGAGATTGTATTTATTTTGTATTTGTATTTATTTATTTTTTGGGGCTGTGAAACGAATAATTAGAGTTTTCATTATTTCTCATGGAAAATGATGATTTGGTTTACGAGTGATTTGGAATACGAGCCCACTTCTGGAACAAATTATGCTCGTAATCCAAGGTTCCACTGTACTTGCTTTTGGTGATTGTCCACAAGCAGAGGTTGAAAGTTACTGTAATTAAGTAAATTGACTTTTTTATTGTACGTGAGTATGTATTTATTAGAGCAAACATTTCACTTTTACTTCACTACATCACACAGCAAAAATCCGTACTTATACTTCACTAAATTTCTACATGCAATTGTGTTACATAATCACAGTATTTGGAGCGCATATTTCGCCACCTACTGACAATGATGTGTAATTGCGTTTCCCTTGAGACATTTAACTGTGTTACAGGTGTTCGGAAATTAAAAGCGGAGCTGGTTACAGACGGCGATAAAAAAACAAAAAAAACAGACAGTTCATAGTTCAACGGAGAGAGAAAGAGCGAGAGAGACGGAAAGAGAACTTTTACTATGAAGAAGGCTACTTTGAGCTAATGCTAGCTTTGTACCTCTGCTGCTTACGCAAATTTTAAGGTGAGTACTTTTGTACTACTACTCAAGTTCACTGTTAAATGAAGGACTTCTACTTTTACTTGACCAATATTTTGCATAGAATATCTATACTTTTACTCAAATACAATGCTTGAGTACTTTTTCCAATAATTTTGACCCTCTACCTCCACTTTTTTGATACCCGTTAAATACCCGTTAAATACCCGTTACGATTCCACCCGTTACAATTTTCTGTACTTTGTTCCCTATTTTCAGATTCAGGTCTTCGTTCCTGCATGTCCTTACCTCCTCATTCTTCAGCTCACCACTGTAAAGTCCCATGCTCCATCGGAGAACCCGGGATCCTGTGGGCTCGGCCCACGTGTAGTAGATGGCCTGGCCCGGACCCAGCTCGTCCATTTCCAGCTTCTGAGAGCTGACAGTGTGCCACAAGATATAAATCAGATTCAGCACACAGAATCGAACACAATACTGCAGAAAGTATAATGTAGTGCTCTGGAGTTTGATGTTTTTTGTTTTTTTGAAACACTACAGTCAGTATGCAGCCTATGGGGGGAAAATAAAAAAAATCATCCAGCCCAGAGTAAAGATCAATCTGACAGAGAGTATTCAGGATATTCCACATAGTTTTCACCTTGCAGTGGAAAGAAACAGAGATGCTGCATAGAGAAACAGGGAGGATGATATGAGCAAAATATATCATATCAAAACACTTTGTTTTGCCAACAGCAACAGTGATGAAGTCACATGGAGCAGCACCAACCCACTTTCATTTTTTTTTCTTATAACAGCATGCATCATTTCTTCTTTAATATCTTGAAAAACATGTTTTACTAGATCTTAAAAAATAATTAGTAGTGAGTAAATCAGTCACACATTCATTCTCTAGTCTTGAGAGGCCTTGGGGACTATCCCTAGGCGGGGTACACTCTCCATCGCATGGCACACACACACAAACACAGACACACACACACACACACACAAACACAGACACACACACACACACACTATGGGCAATTTTAAAATACCTAATCTGTATATGTTTGGACTGTGGGAGGAAACCCGAGTACCCAGAAGAAACCCACCAAACACAGGAAGAACATTTAAATGTTCCATGCACGCACACAGACCCGAGGCAGTAATCGAACCCTCGACCCTGGAGGTGCGAGACTGCAGTGCCTAACCACTACGCCACCGATCCATCAATCAGTACAGTTATAGCTCATATCCATTCAGTCAGTGCTGTCCACAATACTCATGTCATTTGTCGTGATACTCATATCGTCATATCATCCAGACAGAATACATCACAGGACATACAGTAAATTATCTCAGAAACAGAAACATGTTGCATCCAAGCTACAGAAGCCAGTCAATTACATTTTTCATTCTGGAGCGGAGACGCTGGAATATATTAAGGACGGAGAGAAATGCATGCTGTATACGAAAGAGGAAATTAATCATCACAGAAGCAGATCATTTATTCCACAGCAGGTGCATCCATCTAAAAGCTGCAAAGGGAAAGCAAGCATAAGATAAACTCCAGAGAGCTCTTCCCGCCAAAAAGAAAGAAAAAGAAAAAAATATATATTATTATTTTTTAAATGAAGCCATATAAATGTTCATGTCTGTGTACCAGATAGACTTTCTGTCCTCTCTCAGAGTTAAGGTTCCTTCTGGAACCCGAGTGGAGGGTCTACGCTCCTTGCAGCTGAACAAAGGGATAAACAACATTAGACGTCAACACAAAGGGTTAACACACTCGACAAGACTAAACAACTACGATCAAGTACATTAAATACTGTAGATTTGACAAACCAAGAGGATCAAAATGAACTGTCAGTTCAACCTAAGGACAAATTAAGGCATTATTCTGTTTCAGGATTTTATCAGACGGCTCTCCACTGAGGATCTGTATATGTGTGTGTGTGTGTGTGTGTGTGTGTGTGTGTGTGTGTGTGTGCGTGGGTGTGTGGGTGTGTGTGTGTGTGTGTGTGTGTGTGTGACAACAACGATAATATCAGTTTGTTTGTTCAGTTTATTATTGTAGTAATGACACATTTGGGTTTTGGAGCGGAATTAAAACCAATACAATTGGGAAGAGAAAAAAAATAAAGCAAATGTGTGCCGAACATATGAAGTTAAACTGGGACTTTTTATCGCGCAGAAGAGTTAATGAGAGTAAAAATCTACCTTTATTTCTCTATATAATCCCCTGCTACACTAATGCAACTCATCACAATGTTTGACTAGAGCTTGGATACCATCGAGTTAGAGGACTTTTTTACGGGTGATGTGGCGGTAACTCTCAGCCGAGTTCTTGTATCATGCTAGAGATGTTTGTGATTGTGTGTACAGTTCTATCAAAAAGTTAGTGACAAGTCATCCATGGATTTTTAAGTTCCACTTGCTGAATGTTCACAGGAACGACTGCGGTCGGCTCAGAGCTGCGATTGAAGGATGCAAGGTCTTATTTAAAAATTTTCACCATTCAAATATTCTACTGGAGCTTAAGAGTCTCATCTCCGTGATTTGCTGGGAGTCTCCTGTAAATGTCGATCAGTTTTACGCCTTTATTTACCAGAAAAGTTAATCACAAATCCCGATTTGACTTGAACAGCCCTCATAAAAAAGCAACATCATGGAAGTATCGATACAGAAACTGGTATGAGTCAGATACTGCTCACTGTTTATACTTAGACTCCAAAAGAAATGCTCTGATATGACATGATCATATAAAACATAAGCTTAGTGTTTGTTGTCTTGCTGATAAAATATGGTACAGTAATGGGAATCTGACTGTATTTCACTACTTACAAAGCCAAACATATAAACATATAAACAAACAAAGAAAGAAAATCTATCTATATCTATATCTATATATATATATATATATATATATATATATATATTTTGTCAGCTGTATATGGAAATAATCAATAGTCCTACAACAAACTGCCTTTATGTCAGTTAAAATACCAGCTCGTTTCTAATATATTGTTCTTAATGATCAGCTAATATCAGCTAAAGAAATGCTATCGTATCCTTATTAAAAAGTATAAGCTATTTCTGTTTCAACGAGAAACAACTTCTTTCAACTTCCACTCATCATCCAAACCTAAGCTTGTCTTCAGACAGACAGAAGATACGAGACAGGAAGACATTCTTGTCAGTGTGATTTTTGTTCACCAAACCCCTCCCTCACCTCTGGTGGAACTCCAGCGTGTTTTCCTTGGTGTGGTTGATGAGAAGGAAGGGAGCTGCACCGTCATGGTACTCGGAGAACCGGATTACAGCCGAATGCTCCGTCAGGTTCACGTCGACGATGATGCCACCCAGCTGGAGAAGACGGGGAGAAAAGCAGATGAGTCTCAGTGACTGACCGAGTTGTTCTACGACCGCGGAAATCACCATCATCCGATACTGATCATCGCTGATCACAGGTGTGCGGGGGTTATGGCCATTTAAAAGGCTCTATCTATTGTTTATTTATTACCATTCTAAACAGTGAATCTTATCTAAAGTGCCTACGTCCTACTACACTCACTCATTATAACGTGCAGCACACGGAATAAAGCTGTGTCAGTAAATATCAGATCGAAACTCTGCACCGAACGTTTTAAAATAACCCCAAACATCAGTCGCTTTATATTTAGGGAACCAATCATGGCTACTCATTAGAAAGCAGCAAAGGTAGGAATTTTTTTTTTTTAATAAATAAATATCAGAATTCCTGCATTTTTAAGAGACCCTCTATTCGTCCTATCATCCAGGATGCGTGCAGCCGCGCTGAATAGTCTCTCACTGTCAGTCTGCACGTGTGGAGTGGTACGGTAAACCCGGGCTGCTTCAACCAGAGCTCTTTATTTCTCACTTCATTATTATTTTTGTGATAAAGGTTTTAGATTGAACCGCTTTTTGAGCGCTTCTGATAAAGGTGTTTGAGTGAGGGTCGGCTTACAAGATTTGCCTGCTGCATTTGCGGATGACTTTTCATACTCAAATGAATCATTCAGCTTTGTACTTAAGCGCTGAATGAGGTTAGCTGTGTTAAAGCTTTTGGCAGACGTTCCCCCATGTGATTTGGCTTTGGATAAATTACTTTGCATATTGCAAATTCGATGTAATTTGGTAATATTCAGAATGTCGATGTGGCTGTACATTGTGCCATCGCAGTAGTATCAGGCCAGTTAAGAGACAACCAATCTGTAGAAATGAAATGATTATTTCCCGATACGGATCGGCGGCCGATCGTCCGTAGAGCTTTTTATCTTGAACTCACGGTGTTGTCGAGGTGCAATAGGAGGCAGTTCTCGGGCTGATGGAAGGCGATGGTTTGAGCGGTCGACTGGCAGCCGTCCACTTTCACTTTCAGCTTCTTGGAATCTCTCTCTGGCCAGAAAGGAGTGGCGGTCTGCGGGAGAAATTCAAATCCATTTCTAATTAGAGCTATTTAAACAAACCAAGATGCATTTACTGTACACGGAAACCATGTTTTTTTCTTGTTGTTTTTTTTGCGTGAAAATTTCTGAGCAGGATTTTACATGAATCTAAAGTGTTTAGAAATGCCCGAGCTGTAAAATATACAAATCATATTGCTTAATAAATAAAATATATATAACGTTGTGGGATAAATTACAGATACGTAACCTGTCACTGGATTAAAAATGCATTAAGCGCTATTCTTACAGCTAATTAAATCGACGTGAGTATCATACGAGTGCTGACCTCTCCAGGTTTTGCCTGAGTCCATTCGTCCTGTCCGTCTTCGCACACTCGGATTATGTGCTTTGTTCTGTTCACCAGCATGTAGAAGGGCAGGAACGTCACCAGGCGCGTCAGACTGAAACTACTCGCATCAATCTTCACCCCCACCTACAAGTAATCACGTATTCACTTCAATTCAATTCAGTTTTATTTCTAGAGCGCTTTTAACAATGGTCACTGTCTCAAAGCAGCTTCAAAGAAATGAAAAGAAAATGAAAAGAAAATTTATGGAAGTATATATGTGTAAGAAAAATGTGTCTAGATAATGAGACTGTCCCTGATGAGCAAGCAAAGGGTGACGGCGACAGTGGCAAGAAAAAAACTCCCTGAGATGGCAATAGGAAGAAACCTTGAGAGGAACCAGACTCAACAGGGAACCCATCCTCATATACATACAGTACTAATACACATCAAATTAATGTTACTGACATATGTGGCTCCAATTAAAATACTTTAATATAACAAATTCAGACATATAGCACATGCACATCAAAATCAAGCTGTATGACTTACATTATATTTCACCAAAAAAGCCAGAGTACAGGGTAATTCACTCTAAAGCGGCCCTGAAAATTCTGTAATAACTCCCGCTAGGACGAAGCAATCTGAATGAAACATCATGCAGGTTCTCCCCTACTTACGAATGAGTTCTGTTACAGGAGCACGTTCGTAAGTCGGATTTGTTAGTAAGTCGAACAAAGTGAGTCTTATACGTCTTGTTGACTTTACTTAGACTACAAACTAAGTTACTCGCAATCCAAGGTTTTACTGGTTTGTGAAATGTAACTCTTCTCTCTGCGCTTTTAAATCGAGACGGGAATCCCGGACGCCATTCTGTCAGCTGTTTTCCACTCACTGTTTTGCTGAGGATTTTCCAAAATTAGGATAATTCATCACCGGGACTGCTTCACAGGATGGCCTTTTTTTTCTTTTTTTTTTTTAAATCAGCATACTCCTGAACTGAATCGTTTCTCATTTCTCCGACTCATTTCTCCCGCACCCCCACAAGCATACACATACAATATACCTGACTTTAGACATTTTATACATTCACCTACACACTGGAAATATTATATGATTGTAAATATGCAAGGTATCAGGTGCACTGCAGTGTCTATTTTTATACAATACAAGTGAGCTACTTCCATGATTCTTTGGATTGACGGAATGTTTGTAGAACCGCGGTTCACTCATATCTGCGAAAATTCATAACTCAATGGTCATAAGTCGGGGACCACCTGTACAATTTGCTCCTCATTTTATGGAGCTTCAAGGATGCCCCTGAGTCGGATCGACGAGGTAGGAGCCAGATAGCCACTGCGCCGTTTAACCGTTTACCGATACGCTCAGGAACATGGAGCGCCGCGTCGAAATGTGTCGAGCAGAAAACGGAGATCACTTCCAGCACCGCATGTAATGCAATATACGATTACACGTACGTAAGGTATATGGTGTATTTTTTCAGATTACTTCATCATAGCGAGAGTTATTACAGAATATATTTGGGGCATCTTTCGAGTGAATCACCCTGGATTTTACTTCGATATCTAGTTATTGCTGTTACAGTTAGGGAAAATGTTTACTATTTTAGGTAACGATCTACTCACCAGGTAATCTTTGGCTCGTCCTTTACATTTGACGTCACCGTAACTCCCGACCGTGTCTATCGAGAAGTCGTCGGAGAGCTCGCTGTCTGAAATCATCAAGCGGACCTGAGAGTCAAAAAGTTTTCATTAGAAGAGATCCCGAAATACTGCAGTGATGATGCGTCACGTCGGCGCTCGCACCTTGTTATTTTGCAGGAAGTTACGGGGTTTAAAGGAGAACAGCAGAGGCATGTCGTAATCTTTGGGATGCTTGCGATGGATGTCGTCGGCTTTATACTGCAGCAGCCTGCCCGTCTTGTTCACCATCCAATAAGGGGAATGGATGGCCACCACTACTTGGCCCACCTCCTTCTTGACGTGCACGGCGATATCGAGCTCCATCTTCACGGCGAACCCGTCCACCTCCTCCTCCGACGGGCTGCACGAGTGAAACGTGATGAAGCTGATCTCGTCGTGATCGGACCGCAGGTGGTACTCGGCCTCCCAGTCCTGCTGCAGGTAGCCGAGGAGTTTCAGCTCGAGACTGGAGCTGTCCGTCACGGCGGTGTGAAGCTGAGACGAGTGGCCCTCCTTCAGCATCGTCGGGGCGGGGTTTCCGTTCTGACGGGCAAAAACAGCAGGTGGTAATTTTACTGTTTAGCTGCTTTATAGTTAAGAGCTGTACATTTCTATACTGTAGCAATACGATGAATACCATTAAGCTGTAGGTGATGGGGTAAGGCAGAAGGTTCCGGAGAAGCATGGGAGGCCACAGATGGAGGACATATGGTTGGTCGAACTCCTCGGTGCTGTGGGACATCACAGTGTCCCGAACAGGAACCATGTTGACCTTGAAAATGAGAGTGGCATCGCCACGGTGATTACACGTCCTCTCCACACGTCCGTCGGGTTTCTGCTTGAGGGTTTCGTAGTTGAAGCTCTCGGAGTTATCGTACTGCTCGTCTCCCTCGATTACTGGCTGCAGGGTGAGATCCGATCTATAAGGAAAGCATAGCGAGGAGTGAGCATCCTAACACGGCTCCATGGTCGTACCTGATTGTTATTTCTTTCTACATTATGAAACAATGCTGGAGGCGTTCATCCGAAATATACAATAATCTCCTTTGAACAAGTGATATTCAGATGTATCTGCTTCTTCAGTAGAAAGTATCACCGCAAATCCTTCATAACAGCTCTAATCTGAGGTGATGTTTCTTAAGGGATGATTTCTGAGGCTGGTGACTCAAAATGAAGTTCTCCTCTGCAGCAGAGGTGAGTCTTGGTCTTGCTTTCCTGGGAAGGTCTACATGAGAGACAGTTTCATCACTGTGCTTGATGGGTTTTGCAAATGCACCTGACACAATACTGTCCTTCCAGAAAGGCTGACCGGCTGACCTTTGTGTCTCAAAATAACAACTGACTGTTGTTGTTGGTGTTACATAATTACCTAATGTATGTACAGTACAGACCAAAAGTTTGGACTGTACTGTATATATGTGCATGTATATAAAGTCCTCATTCAAAGAGGTTGAATTTGTATTATGGCAAGAAAAAAACGAGCGGCCATCATTACTTTAAGAAATGAAGGTCAGTCAGTCCGAAAAAATTGGCAAAACTTTGAAAGTGTCCCCAAGTGCAGTCACAAAAACCATCAAGCGCTACAAAGAAACTGGCTGACATGCGGACCGCCCCAGGAAAGGAAGACCGAGAGTCGCCTCTGCTGCGGAGGAGAAGTTCATCCGAGTCACCAGCCTCAGAAATCGCAGGTTAACAGCAGCTCAGATCAGAGAGCATGTCAATGGCACACAGAGTTCTAGCAGCAGACACGTCTCTAGAACAACTGTTAAGAGGAGACTGTGTGAATCAGGCCTTCATGTAGAATATCTGCTAGGAAACCACTGCTAAGGACAGGCAACAAGCAGAAGAGACGCGTTTGGGCTAAAGAACACAAGAAAGAAAACTCGCTGAATGACAAGGTGTGTCCAAACTTTTGGTCTGTACTGTATATACAAACAGTGTATATATATATTTTTATTATTATTATTATTATTATTATTATTATTATTTTTCTGACTTTATTATTAAATGATGAAAGCCGTACTAAAAGATGTACTAAATCAAATCATTGTTACAAGGTACTGTACATGATTATCAAATGCAGGGTACTGCTACTGTACTCTATAAATAAAAGACCACTTTTCAGACCAGTTGTTTTGAAAGCTTCTGGGTTTTGCATGCATGAAAAAGAAGCAGGTGCGACAAAGTCCTCTGAAGGTGTGGCTGCTTCATCTTATTCACTTACTGAACAAATTGTACAATATTGTAAGCAAATGGTTACTACACCAATTATTGATATTGCTTCATTAATTACTGTTTACTGCTCTTTATAGTTTTTTTTTTTTTGGAATGTAAAACCTTTTTTTTTTTTTTTTTTTGAGACGTCCTTGCTCAACAGCAGTTATTTGCATGTGCACGTCTTTTGCACAGTACTGTATTCTGTGCAAGTCTTGTACAGTCTTAGCCGCCGTATTATCTTCCGTACAGATGTTGTTTACCATGTTTATCATGTCACAAAATCATTCACTATTTATTTCACAACTTATTAAACAAATAACATTACAGAAGAATATTTCAGTGTCTGTAAAGAATATGCAACGTATTACATGACAGACCAGTTTTCAGATGGGAAAGTTTTTTAAAATAATGTCTGCTCTTGGGTTTTGCATGCAAATAGGAAGGAGCAAGTGTGACAAAGTTACAGGAAGAACTCATATTCTCGAGCCCCTCTATCAGCTGTTTTACTGTGTTTTATAATACCGTGCAAAAGTCTTGGGCAAACACAAAAATGCCATGATTTTTACAAATATTACTTTGAAAACCTTTTTTTATATATATATATATTTTTACATACAGTAGAAACTTCTATACAGAAAACTAAAGGGTAATTAAATAATCACAGTCAACATTCTGTGCAAAAATACTTAAATATTCAGTAGCATTAGATGTAGATTTGTGCAGTAAAACAGCTGGCAGGTTTTACTGAGTGTGCTGGAGAATATGCCAGCTTTCCTCTGATAACTTTGTCACAATTGCTCCTTTCTACTTACAAGCATAACACACACACACTTATGAATAAACAGAAAGGTTATGTGATACTGCCTGATATGAGGCAGACTTACTGTTACCACCTTAGACGTGATGATTTTCCCATTACAGTACGTCGCATCCCAAAGCACAGCAATTTGTCAAGCATTCTTCATACTTTACTTATTATGACTACCTATTTGTCCGCTTTACAGTTACATGTGTGTTCCACGGTCATGGTATGAGTTTCACTTACATTATAAGATTTGAAACAGATGTTCCTTAACAAGACCTTTTCTTCCTTCAATTAAATTTAATGATATATTGCGGACATAATCGCAAATATCGCAAAATTTCAATCTTTACCTTGTTATCAGGACTTGACACTAGAAACTGCTTCCAAAAATGCTTAGTTGTAAAAGAGGTGTACATTGTTACTACAGACGAGAGTGTTAATATAAACCTTTGCTGGTATAGACAATTAATCAACAACTTCTAACCATTCAAAATCTGTCTCACTTCAAGGCGATTCAATTTAAAATTGAAAAACGTTTTTGCACAAGACATCTAATAAGTATAGATTACTTTACTGCGCTCACAATATTTCTACCATCAAGCAGACACGTGGATGTCCGGTAAATGTGAACGTGCAGTTTACCTGTATGAGCCGAGAGGAACACAGAACTCCTCAGTGGGTGAACAGATGCCCAGACACGTGGAGCCCTCAAACACCCGGAACGGCAGCAAACAGTGATTCATAATCTGGATTCAGGAGAAACAGTACAGTAATTGAACTACTCACGGACGAAAAACGACTAACTTTTGTGTTTTGCTTGTACGGTAAGTAAACTATGATGCACGAACCATGAAAGGTGACCGGATCTTGACGAACTTGCTGCCCTCGTTGGAGTAAATCTGACAGACGAAGAAGCGCATGACCCCAGACTTCAGGTGCGTGACGCTGTACATGTCACGGCCCACTTTGATCAGCGGGATGATGCTGGCCGAGGTGTGGCCGACAGGGGCTGGGAGCATCCAGACAGAAAATGTGTGCAGATGTTGAATTGCATTTGGCCATATTTGCTTGGCTGTTACTTCTGTACTGTTCAGCAGTGGCTGCTCGACAGCTTTTATGTATATACACAGTACAAGTAGTCCCCGACTTACAAACATACGAGTTATGAATTTCCGCAGATACGAACAGACCTCGGTTCTACGAACATTCGCATATGGGAACAAATGAAATGACACTGCAGTGCACCAGATACCAATATTTAAAGTTATTTCCAACATTTACAGTGTGTAAGTGAATATATAAAATGTCCAAAGTCTGGTATATTGTATGTGTATGTGTGTGGGAGGGGGGTTCCGGGAGAAATGAGTCGCCTCACCAGGTTCAATGAATCAATCCGGGAGCATGATGATAGAAAATGGCTGTCCTGTAAAGCTGTCCTGATAGTGAATCATCATAATTTCTTAAAATCCTCAACAAAACAGAGTTCACAGTCCAATACAATAGTGGAAAACAGCTCAGAGACAAAATGGCGTCCGGGATTCCCCTCGCAATTTAATGGTGCGTTTAAGTACACCATAGGCGCAGTTTCGTTTTTTGTGTGGGAAAAGGGGACGGAGATTTAGTCAAATAGATTGCTACGCGTTACAAGCGTACAAGACTCATTTTCTCGGACTTAAGAACAAATCCAATTTACAAACAAACTCCCGATACTAAAAAATAAATATATAAAAAACAGGGACTACTTGAATTACAGCTTATTTTACAGCTGATCAGTCAAAAAGACAATTATATAAAATTCTGTCTAATCGGAAATCTGATAATAGTGATGGACTGTAACAGAAACCATGGGTTTATACTTATGCACAAGCTCGTATACGTTATTGTTCCTAGGAGGAAAGGTGTTCTGATAGGCGTCTGTGTTAATGAGAACGGTCCTCTGTGTGTTTCCCTTTAATGTTTTGACAGAGAGTATAAAAGAGACGCTGGTGAGGAACCGACTGTGTATCAGCTCAATAACAAGCGATTAAACAGCCACTGCTTGTTTTGTACACATTCTATGACATTAAATGTAACCATAAATGGATCAAATTTAAAGAACGAGGTGTATTAAATAAATAAAATAAAGTATTGGAATTATTAGCAGAACAGCATGTCATGTCTTAGCCATATTGAGTAGCTGCGATTGTTAAACATGATGTGCACTCACTAGGCTGGATGAAGTTCTTGCTGCTTAAGCTGGTCATCGCTGAGAACTGATCAGCATCGGCAGCAGTGAGAGTGTAGTCCATGTTCAAGCTCTCCCCGTCCGGCAGCTCCACCACGCGGCCCTTCGACGTCTTCCCTATGGGTTTGAACACCTCGCTGTGCAGGACAGCCACCGCTAACCCTAAGTGATTCTTCACCACGAACGGCGCCTGGTCCTTTTGGAAACACTCCGCCGTCTGCTTGGCGGCTTCCGCGAACGCCTGCGGGCAAAAATAATAATAAAAAATCGACGGGTCAGAAGTGCTTTGACGAGAAGGCGACAGAGAAATTCTAAATTCTCTGCTCACATTAAGGCTTACAGCTTTTGAGCTTTCATACCGTTCCTAAATTACTGAGCATGTTCAGGCCGCATTTGGTGAGAGTAATGTTCAGCTGGTCGTTACTGTTGATGCAGATTACGGTTTTGTAATCCGGCACCTTGTAGTCCACCTCATCGGCAATACAGGATCGCTTCACAGGCTTTTTCTTCATCTACGTGTAAGAGAAAGAGCATTTGTTTAAACAAACGGCATTTCAGTTTGCGTTGTTATTGAGAATCTTTTTTAGCATCTGACCTTTAATTCCAGTGTCCACGGTCTGAAACCGTCCTTAGCTTCGTCTTCAAGCGGCTCCAAAAGTGGCTCCCACACTCCCATATTCTCATTATAGTAATTGACCTGAAACACAATGCATGCAAACAATAAATACAGCTATAACTAAATAGAGAGGAAAAAAAGTACATTTCGGCATAATAAAAAAAAAAAAAAAAAGTATCTACTAAACTCTAACTTGGACAAACCTCCATGTTGAGGCGACACTGCAGGTTGATCAGTGTGCTCCAGTTCATCACATCTCCATGAAAAGAGGATTTGGCGAGCATCATGGGGACGGTGCGATGACCCACACCTGCCTCCAGAGTCACGCAAATGGAGGAAATCCGAAGCTGGAGGGACTCGCCCTGAGGGACGAGCGGTTCCACGGTCTGAGCGTCTTCCTCCCCCTCCTCCTCCAGAAACCAGAGTTTGAGGTCCTTCCAGTCCCTGCGCTCCCACAGGTCCGGGGGCACCGGGCTCTCCAGCTCCTCAGGGGTCTCGGCTGCAGGGGTGAGCGCTGACTGGATAGTGATGACTGTGTTTATAATGATTGGTGACACCTAAAAAAAATTAAAACATACAGATTTAATGGAGACGAGACAAAGATCACGCGCTCAGATGTGGATGTCATGGTTTTACCTTCAGCGTGAGGGAGTTTATGGAGAGCTCTATCTTTTGAGGCTGAGTCGACGACTGGGTTTGTTTGAAGAACACCTGGCACGGCTGCAGCACCGTGGTGATGTTGCTCTCATCTTCGCCACACACAAACGGGCACGCTACAACCTTCAGGTCGGTGACGGCGGCCGTCATGAGCTGGCCGGCGATGTCGCTCTTCATCACCAGCTCGCACTGCGTGGTCATCACGAGGGCCGGGGCATCGGCGCGGCTCAGGTCGGCCACGAACACGATCTCGGGGTTCTTCACCATCACGTTCATCTCCGACTTTGCCACCAAGGGCTGAGAGGGAGCGGCTGTTGAAAACAACAATAAAAAAAAAGTGTTCAATGAAGTAAACATAGCGGCGAAGATTTACATAAACAAAAACAGAGAAAGGAATTAATTCATAATGATCATTAAACAGACAGTCCCTGACTTACAAAGGAGTTCTGTTCTGGGAGGATGTTCGTGAGTCAGATTCGTTCGTAAATCTGACAAAGTAAGTCTTATACGCCTTTGACAGAAATATACAGTCAAAGTATATACAGAAATATTTTTAAAGCTTAAAAAAAATCAAACAAGTTGCAAGCAACGATGAGCGGGCCCAAGCACCCTGCGCCATCGCAAGCCGGGTGCACCACACAACCTATTTGGCATTTGAGCGTCCTACAAAAAGCCATTAACTTGCACACTTCAGTTTTCAAGGCCCCTAAAAAGCCCAAAATGTTGGGGAAAAAAAATATTTAGGAAAACAAGAGGGTCCTGCGCACCCTAAAAACACAGGTTTGGTGTTTTGGTTCAAGTTTACACAGTACTCTCGCAAGACTGCGCCTCCAAATCAGAAGGATGCAGCGGGGCCAGCAGACCTCGTTTAAAGGGAGCCCGAGAAGACACTGGAGGTAGCATAACGCTACATGGTCTTTACGGCGTCCTCAAACAGACGCCATTTCGTCTCGCAGATGTACTGGACCAGGGGTGGCCAAGTTCGGTCCTAGAGAGCCGCAATCCTGCAGAGTTCAGCTCCAGCCCTGAAAAAAAAAAAACTCTCCTGCCAGTAGCCCTTAGTAGTCCTCAAGACCTTGATTAGCTTGTTCAGCTGTGTTTGATTAGGGTTGGAGCTGAACTCTGCAGGATTGCGGCTCTCTAGGACCGAACTTGGCCACCCCTGTACTGGACTATGAAATCTGTCTCGTTGAGGATTTTCCGCAGTTAGGATTATTCAACGACAGGACAGTTTTACAGGACATCCTGTAATAAATCTGTATAAATACGTACAGTAACTCGAATGTCGGGGTCTGTACTGAAAATTAGATGGGATCTGGATAATTATCAGATAGCTTTTATTTATTTATTTATTTTTTTAAATCACCTGAATCTTTGGTGGAAGTAGAGGCTGGTCTGCTGCTCTTGGGTTGGCTCGAGAAGCCCTGATCCATGGCTTTCAGGAAGACATCAGCCACCGTGAGCAGGAACTCCATGCTGGCGCAGAGGTACAGATCCTGAACGACGGTATTGAGCGTGGTGCCGTCACGTCCCTGCCGATAGTTCACCTCCACCATGACGTTCTTCTCAGCACCCTTTCGCATCGCCATCATCCTGTCTCTCACACACACACACACACACACACACACACACAGAAATACAGACATCGGACTTGTTTTAGGATACGGCTGACTTGGCGTTTATGTTCGAATGCGAGCTTGAGATACTGATTTCTTTTTTTCTATTCGTTCATAACCTCTGACCTGGAAGTGATCATGTTGACCCTCTTCCTTTTATCATCTAAAAGGCATTCGGCGAGTTTGACAGAAGCTTTCATGGAGCTGTCTGAGAACATGTGCACCGCAGTGGAGATGGTGCCCAGGGTGAACTCCGCCAGCTTCAGCTGTTCATCATGAGAGTCCAGTAATGCAGTCTGAACGCAAACACACACACACACACACACACACACACACACACACACAAGTAGGTTTTATATTACTGAAGCCTATTTACCTTGAAGCCTATGCTACTCTTTGAGGTCCTGTAATTCGGAATCGGCCACTTGTGAACATGTGACGACACACACACTGTGTTACCTCGGCACCACTTGAGCTGTAGAGAACCAGAGTCATTGAATCGAACTTGAAGTGGAGTTTTAGCGTGCTTTTCAGTTTGGCGCTCTTTTGTCCCTCCACCACAGCAGACGTCACCACCGTGGTCCCTGCTGATCAATTACAAATGACAAACACCTTATATTCATATCCTTCTGCACCGTTGAATCACAATCTTTTAACAAACATGAACGTGATGTCGTCGTCTCATGATTATACAAGAGTGAAAAATATTCCGGTATGCAATTTGGGGCGTCTATAGTTTTTTGCACCTCCAGATCCCTGGGAATCTTTCGTAGACCCAGTCTCGGCCTTATCGGGCGTTTTAGGAGGAGGAACTGCATCGGACGTTTCGGACAGGTTCTCATTCAAGGTCTTCAGCACGACAGTTAGATCCTCCTGACTCAGAATCAGCTACATCGTAAAAAAAAACAAGACACACGATGGTAAAGATACAAAAAACAAAACAACAACAACATAATGGCTTTCTGTATGAACAAGCAAACACACACTTACACTCATGGGCTTGAGGTGTGCGTTGATCTGGTTGTCCGGGATGCTGTGATACCAGGAGGCGGAGAGATTGCGCGTGATTGACAGGTCCATGTTCACAGGCATCAGTAACTGAATCTCACTCTGGAACTGGCCATCTTTAAACGTGGTTCTAAAAAGATAACACAAACCCACGATCGCATTTTATATTTCGAGGACAATATGAAGCGTGGATGAATGGATTGAAAATTTAATCTATGCCGTGAACCGGGTCCACCTCCGCACCTGTACATCTTCAGCTCGCTCAGAGCCACGCTCATGACGTCCAGTACGGGAGGGATCGCCGTGTGTTTTTTGGAAGGCACAATTTCAAAGCGGTTCTTGACCGTGACCAAACCCAGGTCGGCCACAATGACGTTGGTAGAAACGGATGACTGCGGGAGGAAAACGACGGGTGCTTTGATGTTCACGTCCAGCGAAATGCGGGTGCTTTTCTCGGCGAGTTCCAACACGCCCGTGGCTGCTTTTTCCGCCGCCTGCACCGTGACCTCTGCTAGAGCGTCTTTAGCTTCCTGGAAGTTATTGATAAAGGCCTGGAGTGGGAAGCGAGTGATGTGAAATGAAACGGATGAGCCTTGCTACTCATGCAATACAAAAAAACAAACAAAAAAAAACTATTTCTTTCACACTTGACACTCACCAGTATTGAGGAGACGAACTTGTTGAGAAAGATGACCTGGATGCAGCCTACGGTCAGAGTCACGCTGGTGTCCACTATCTTCATGTCTGTGTAGGCGTCTCCGTCCGTAGCGTCCACATAGTTCACCATGTGGAAACCAAACACGTCCTTATCTGCCACAGACACTGCCTGCAGGGCACCGTCACAGCGGGTCATTACCGGTTTTCCAAATGGAAATCTACACCGTGTTGCCATAACTGTGTTGAATTTGAACATAAGTTGATTCTGCACATTTTAATCGGTTCACCTGATGATACGTGGCACTTCTAGTTGCATAATACACCGATAAAACAATATTCACCTGGATTTAACATGACAACAAAATCACCCTGAAAAAACAGGAACTTAAATCGGACCTACAGTAATATGCAAGATTAACTTTTAGACATTCAGATGGGTCTCTAATCGTAATAAAATATTCCCTGGTTTTTCTTCATTTATATAGGTTGTATTTGCCACTGGCTTTTAAACAAGCCGATTTGATTTTCCTCCTAAAGTGACCTCATATGAGGGAAACCCCTCCCTCGGCTCAGCTCTGCTGCTCCCTGTTGTTTAACAAAGAGCACTTTGTACGCGATGATATGAAACTGAGACTGAGATGTATGCAGGTGGAGAATTAACACACACACACACACACACACACACACACACACACACACACACACACACACACACACACACACACACACTTTGGGGGACACCTGGGACCTGAGTTAACTTGTTAAAGAAATAGTAACATATAGGAGTAACATATAAAGCTACGTTAATGTTTCGAAGCTGGGGCTTTTGAATGACATTCATATGACAAAGCCTGATTTGTAGCAGTCTTGATAAACAGGTTTGTTCAGGAATAGAATGAATGGGGTTTGAATAAAGCAGACATTACAGTAGGCTCACTACCTTTTTGTATAGAGCGTCTTTGTCGCAGTCTAATATGACAATGTTCTTCAGGTTAGCTAGGATCTCGACTGATTTCTTTTTCATCTTTACTTCAGACTCCAGGCCTGAGGGAAAAGGAGAGAAAAAGGAAGAAAAAACAAGAGTGTAATCTGTAGGTCCTTAGCACATAGGAAGAACAATTAACCAACCAACCAAACAAAAACAAAAAAAAACAAAAAAATGTCACAATTGTGTGTGTGTGGGGTATCTGCAAACGCAAATTTTGTTTGAAGATCTCAATCATTTAAGTGTGACAAATATGCAAAAATATATAAGTAAATAAATAAATAAACATAAATAAACATGAATAAAAATAGAAAGGTGTGTACGTGTGTGTTTTGTTACCTTCTATACTAATCTCAGAGATTCTGGCTTTCTGTCCTCTGATGAAGACCTTTAGACAGGACAGATCTGCTCTAATGTGCAAATTCACCACATCCTCAAACTTCGACTTCTTAGTAGCTGCAGCGAGGAGAAAAAAACAAAAAAACTAAGAGATTCTGGATTAAAAAAAAATACCTGAACATGTGCAGGACATGTTTAATCATAACTATGAGAATAAAACAGGACTCGGTTATTGAAATGAAAAAGCAAATGAAAGAGCTCCATTCCATAAACGAGGAAACCGCATGATGTAATGCATCGGTAACACAAGCCGTGCATGATCATACAGTACATCACTATCAGGCAACAACGGGCAACATTACTGGATTTCTTGGAAACGGTCGACTCCTCTTTCTTCTCCTCCTCGCTGTCTCCCTCCCCCTCGTCATCTCGTTGGGACGAAGGCTGCTCCACAGACTCCTGCTTCTTTGCGGGCGGGAGGAGACTGTTCAGGAAGTTCATCGAGTTCAGGAGGGCTTCCGTGTGGAGGTGCACATCCAAGGACGAGAAGTTTACCTGGGGTCAAAATTATTATCATATGGTGAAGCTTTCGACACTAAGGCCAATAAGCTCATCTTTATAACTTGGCATGAAATTTTAACCACATGATGGCATGAGCGCTAGATGTAGCAAGAAAATCACTTCAGGACAGCGTCTTACTGTCGACATCATTTCATAGCCAGGTGCTCAGACTTACCTTGATGAGCTGCTCTGTGTTGTTATACACCGATTTGAAATCTGGAGCGTTCTTGTCCGCCTGAACAGGAAAAAAGAAGAAGAAAAAAACAGATCAAGACTAAGTGCGTGCACTTTACCCGGTTCTATGAGACCACCAAATGCATAAACAGGAAGCACTTACAGTACCTTAATGTACTCCAGCGAGAGCAGATCATCCTCGGTGTTATCCAGAGTGGTGATGAGGTGAACCTTCTTGTCTTCTCCGTCTTAAACAGATTCAAAAGAGAAAACACTGAATTCCATGTGACAAACGACACTGAAGTTGAAACGGGTCATCTTGCATAATAATTAGCCTACGTGTGAGTGTGAGTTTGAGTGTGTGTGTCGTACCCATGTACTCTGAGCACTCCAGGCAGATTTCCCGAAGGAAGGTGGAGGAAGTCATATCGAATGTGCGCACTTTCAGCTCTGTGCCCAGACCCTCGATTTCCAGACGGAGGACGGGAACCTCCAAGCCGGCTGAAAGGCGGCACAGCTGGATCGACAACTGAGGGGAAAAAAAATTATATATATACACACGTGGACAAAATTGTTGGTACCCTTCGGTCAATGAAAGAAAAACTCACAATGGTCACATAAATAACTTTAATCTGACAAATGTAATAATTAAAAAAAATTCTATGAATGTTAAGCAATGTCTGACTTTCATTGGTTTTCACCTATGCTTCAACAGAATTATTTAAAAACATAAACTCATGGCCTGGACAAAAATGATGGTACCCCTAGAAAATACTGAAAATAATGGAGGAGCGAAGGAAAGAGTTGTCTCAGGAGATTCGAAAGAAAATTATAGACAAGCATGTTAAAGGTAAAGGCTATAAGACCATTTCCAAGCAGCTAGATGTTCCTGTGACTACAGTTGCACATATTATTCAGAAATTTAAGATCCATGGGACTGTAGCCAACCACCACGAGGAAAATTCATGACAAATCAAAGAGACGGATAATCCGAATGGTAACAGAAGAGCCCAGAAAGACTTCTAAAGAGATCCAAGGTGAACTTCATGCTCAAGGAACATCAGTGTCAGATCGCACCATCCGTCGTTGTTTCAGCCAAAGTGGACTACATGGGAGACGACCAAGGAGGACACCATTGTTGAAAACAAATCATAAAAAAGCCAGACTGGAATATGCCAAACTACATGTTGACAAGCCACAAAGCTTCTGGGAGAATGTCCTATGGACAGATGAGACAAAAATGGAACTTTTTGCCAAGGCAAATCAGCTCTATGTTCACAGATGGAAAAATTAAGCATATCAAGAAAAGAACACTGTCCCTACTGTGAAACATGGAGGAGGCTCTGTTATGTTCTGGGGCTGCTTTGCTGCATCTGGCACAGGGTGTCTTGAATCTGTGCAGGGTACAATGAAATCTCAAGACTATCAAGGGATTCTAGAGAGAAATGTGCTGGCCAGTGTCAGAAAGCTGGGACTCAGTCGCAGGTCATGGGTCTTGCAACAGGACAAAAACACCCAGGAATGGCTAAGAGGAAAACATTGGACTATTCTAAAGTGGCCTTCTATGAGCCCTGACCTCAATCCTATTGAGCATCTTTTGGAAGGAGCTGAAACATGCTATATATATATATATATATATATATATATATATATATATATATATATATATATATATATATACACACCATGATTTATACAGTCAGGCAAACAAAAATAGAAAGGGAAGTAGTTGGAGAAAGGGCCGTTTTTATTATTAAGTCAATCATGACTGCGCAGGAGAAGTAAAAAAACTTTACGTTTTTAAATATAGAAAAGCACGCATGAACTTGGATCCTTAACAAACAAAAGAAACTCACTAATGTCTAATAAATTAGGAATGTGAAAAGCAATGTGGGAGAAATGTGGATATACTGTAATGCTTAAAAAGCATGCATATTTTAGGAAAGGTTTTTTTTTTCCCCCCTCACCAGGTTTATTTCGAAATTCAGCAGAAACTCGGTCATGTTCTTCTTGGGGTCATGTTTCACCATCGATTTCCTCTTTACGGAGGGTAATTTCTCTAAGGAGCCCGAACTGGCCTCGAAAAATGGCATGTCCTCGATCGGCGAACTGGGTGCGTCGAAGAACAAGTCCTCCTCTGATCCTGATAAACACACACATACACATTTAGTCATTTAATGTACACTAAAATATCATACGAAAGAGGTACTATTAATCACATTCACTCATTCTCTATACCGCTTATCCTTTATAGCCTGGAGAATCTGCATGTCTTTGGGAGAATATGCAACTGCCACACGGCATATACGGCACTGAAGCGGGAAACGAACCATCGACCATGGAAATGCGAGGCCAGACTGCTAACCACCGTTAAATTAAACTTCATTTGTCATATACACATCACTGCAAAGTATCACATATCATCCCAGCATAGATGGGGTTCCAGCCCAGTGTCAGCCATGAGACAGCGCGCCTGAAGTAGGCAGGGTTAAGGGCCTTGCTCAAGGGCCCAACAATGACAACCTGGTGGAGCTGGATTTTTCTTTCAAAAAGGAATTTTTAAAAAATAAAGCACAAGCACGAAGATGTCCTTATAAGGTGAAAAAGCAACTAAGAGGCCAAGAATACCTCTGAGGAAGCTGTTCGGAGAAGGACACTCTGAAAACCTGGGCTATATATGCAAGGCTATAATGATGCAATATACAGTAAAATCCCAGAATACAAGGTGGAGACCCAGCACATGGGGGAAAAACTTTCTCTGGTCTGGAAAGATCAAAATTCTTGGACAAGGTGCAAAGCAACGCAACTGGCAGAGACACAGTGCTACTCATCAACCTCAGCATGATGGTGGCAGCCTCACACTGAGAGTCAGCACTTGTCTTTGGATTGGGTCTCTGATCAATGACAGACACTTAATGACTTAATGATGTACCACAGAATAAAGAAAATGTTTCTATCCCAAAAACCTGCCTGATAATTTCCCAGCAGCTTCTTGATCTTCATGCTGCTATTTGTTTAACTATGTTGTTCGGCAAACCCTGGGGCCTTCCATGAACAGGTAATTCAACTAACTAACTGTGTGACTGGAGGCTTAACTATTAACATGTGCGCATGCAGTACACGTGTGTCTAACCTGAGTCAAATATTATTGAAGAGCGCAGGTCAACCATAGCTGGTTTTCTTGGGGTCAGCTGAGGGGTGTCTCTCGATTTGAAAACCTACGGAAATAGAAAGGAAATAGAACCTTTCATGGACATGCACATTAACCACACACACACACACACACACACACACACACACCCTCTCATTTGTCATGCAACAATTATCTTAAATAAACACACTGCATTCTAACTGAAGGTGCAGTTGAACACACATACACACCTTGGGAGTACTCTGCTGGGCAGAACTCCGCGGCGCAGGCCGACTCTCGGGAAGGGGAATGCTGTCGATCAGCTCCAAGATGCCACGGACTTTGTCATCAGAGATGCGGAGCGAGAGCAGACGAAGTTCGCCGAATATCTTAAACCTACAAGGCAGGGAAAATGCAGATCTGAATCTGAGGATTTTCAGGCGTGAATGCTCCTATACACAAATCGCTGACACTGAAGACTCCTTCTATAAATCTTTAATACAACACATCCTTAGAAAAGCTCAACTTAGATATTTTTCTTTGTTGAATAAGAATAGGCTTAGATCATGTAGATTATCCACCTTATACAGTATGCATGCTCCCGTGCACAAGTCCGTACTCCAAAAAACATATAACATTAACATTAAAATGTGTGTATAAGATGTGTTCAAAGACTGCATTCCTTACTTTGGCATCCTTGAGTCCGTGACCACCATGGCTCTGCTAAAAACCACCTTCAAGTCGACCGGCTCCAGAATGTGAAGGGAAGACTGCCTGAGCTTTCGAGCATTCTCCCAGTCTCCATCTGAAAACAATTCAGACACTGGGTTTTGTACATTTTTAGATAGGCAGGATGGGGGGGTTGAGAAAGGAAAAAGAAAAAGAAGATTTATACCTGGCTTAGAGTATAGCAGCTGCAGGCTGGTGAGTTGAACATCGAAGCGGTCGTAGGCTCGAGACATGATGTCCTCGATGGAGGTCTTTCCCGCGGACAGCTGCGGCAAATTCGCTCTGCTCTGACTCGACATCTGCAGGACGCAAACGCACGATTGTTTCTTGGGAAATATTTCACGAATCCCGGCTATTTTAAGGAATTTTCCAAAACATTTCGTACAAATTCGCTGATGTACAGTATTGAGAGTTGCTTTTCTGATCTCATACATAAAAGCAAAGCCACAAATGTAACTGCATATTACATCGATCACAATTTTAGGAATTTATAATTGTCAAAAAGCAAATAAATAATTCGAGTTTGCAGATACGAACAGAACTGCGGTTCTACGAACAATCATAGATGTGAGCAAATCACAGGAAGGAGCTCACGTGTGTTGTACAAAAAAACAGACACGCCAGTGCACCAGATACCAACATTTACATTTATATACAATATTCTCAGTGGGTACGTGAAGGAATAAAATGTCTAAAGCCCGGTATATCGTATCTTTTTTAAAGACCGGACCACTGCAGTGATTTGATTTTACGCGGGACGTTCAAGTCAAACCAGGAATTGTGACAAGATTTCACAGTAATGGAACATTTGAACGGTGCAAACGTGTAAAAACGTGACTGCAAACTGAGGCTGTAAAAGAGACAAGTTACCTGAAAGTGTCCTAGATCCAGAATGATGAGGTTGTGCTTAGGATCATAGAAGCCCATTTGGGGCACGATCACATAGGACGCCATCAGGTTGATGTTCAGGTCAAGAACTTTCTGTGTCTCGATGATGTACATGAGTCCTGTACATTAACAAAAGTCATAATTTTTTTCCCTAAAGGGTCACAAATCCAGTTCAGGAAAAAAAAAAAAAAAAAAAATTTGACATGGTGTACACTGCACACTCAGACATACACACCAGTTGAGGTTCTGTCTCGGAACTGCTCCAGCTTCATGCGTGTAGCGTTCGTCAGTTCGTCCAGCTGCAGGTCATTTGGAGGCATGAAGAACGCCGACAGGTTATTTACCGTCATCTATAAACAGAACACACACATTAGGATAAATTACCTGATTTATATTAAAACTGAAATACGATGGTCTCCTCTGCCACACTGACTGCATCATAGATGATCTCCAGCGGCTGCGATTCCACGTGCAGTCTCTGGTCTGCCTTGGCATCCAGTGGGTTGGTCTCAAACATGAGGCTGAGCAGAGGCTTGTCATCCTCCACTGCACGACGAGGAGAGAGCAGCGTGGGAGCGACGCTGTTCCTCAACACACCGGTCACCTCGAATGATGACAGCTGAGCTGAGATCCTGATGAAAAACACAACAACAAGAAGTCACTCTTTTGAAGAGAAATATTATGACAGCTGTTTAAAGCTATGAATTAGGACACTTAATAATAATAAAGGTAAGAAGAGAAGAGAATACTTTATCGCCTGAGCAGAGGATCTCTGCGTCAGCATGGTTCTCAGATCGATGACGGAGAGTTTGATAATCTCAGGCTTGTCTTTGCTCTCTTTGATCGACACGGACATGCTCACCAACTGGAAACGGATATTCATGTCCTCAAACTGAAAGACAGGATACGTCAGTGTGCTGAGGAACTTATTTTATGTTTTATATTATCCAGCCAATGTGTCTTAAAAAAATAATGATGATAGGAAGCATTACTGTAAAATTATTTTCATATTGTAATTAAAAGGCCAGGACGCCCTCACATTTTTTGGCAGGTTCGGATTGACCGCTGTCTCGCTGTATCCGATGGCAGTGTAGAGTTTGGCTTTCTCCGCTGGGGTCATCAGTGTGTCAAAAGCTACAAACATCGTGCAAGAACAAAATTAAACACCAAAATGTTACGATACACACGCTATAATGCAAACTCGGCAGCTTCCTGTAGCCATTTCATAACCTGGGCTTACTGTTATTTCTTAACCTCTTCCTTGTAAAAGGTCCTGTATTTTACTTTTGCTTCAGCAAATACTCCTCACATAATGCATTTTTCATAATGCTTTTTATTTCGTTCCTCTACCGAATGCACCATTTCAGTGTCTATGTGAATGAGCTACTCCTGGGCCACGCCCCTCCAAAGAACAGCAGAGCTGAACAACAGGGGAGGGGCATCTTCTTATATAAGGTCACAATAGGAAGAATATCTACTTTGCTTGTTTAAGCTCAGGACAATAAAAAATGGAAAATGCAAAAAAAAAAATTTTGGCATAAATTCAAATTTTATTTGTCACATACACAGTATGATATGAGGTGAAATGCTTAATTGACCACCCGTGACCTTAAGACTATTAATAGAAAATAAATATGAATAAAAGAGAAATAAAATAGATTTTATAAATAAATTTAGCTAAGAAAGAATAACATATCTATAGAATACAAACTATACAATACAAGAAAAATATAAGGAAACCTGTACAAATATGGAGAAGAAATGATCCTGTACAAATATAAAAAAATACAGAAATCTATGGAGATTTTAGTGTGGAAATGAAGTGGAATTGAAATATTTTTATTTAAATCTGACAAATTACTGACACTGGAAAATCATCTAATTGCATACTTTGTATGTGTCATGTCATGTGTCTGCCAATCAAGTCCTTGTGAATTATTTGGCAGGAATTTTAACATACAGTATTAGAGCAACTATTCTCAAAAATGTTGTGACAAAAAAAAAAAAACCTGAGAGGTAGTATAAAGGAAATTACCACTCTAAGCTGTGTGTTGACAAAAAACGAAAGTGGACTAGATTAGTGACTGCGTTCAGTACCTCCAGGTTTGACCTCATTTGCCTGAGCGCTGCTGTCCCCGGACCAGTTCCACATCCAGCCGAACCAGCCCTGCGACTCCTCCTCCTCCATCTTTAACCCGGGCCGGTAGATCCGCAGGCCAGCTTTGGAGGCCTGGAGAGGCAGAGAAGGACCAATTATAGCATAAAAGAGTAGACTGGAGCACTCGCATTGGCCATTTTCAGATTTTCAGCAGCACAGTGATAAAAGTGTGGGGAATAAACTACCTCCATCTCGGCTTGTTGTCTCGCGAGCGTGATATTAAAAATGTCCAGGCATTTTTCTGTCTCCTGTAAATGACATTAAATGGAGGAGGCTTAGTGGGTTGTGAGAACAACATGCTGTTAACCTACTGTATAAAACATTTAATATTGCTCAAGCTTGAACAGATCTTTTTATTAGAACTGCAAAAACTACATATACAGATCCCGCCATTAAGAACGCACGTTTCTTGAAAAGGGATCCCGCGCGCTTCCGCGGCAGCTCGCGGGAAGCTGTGAAAATGCCATTCGTTGCCTGTAGGGGGCAGTCGTGTTTCAATCTGACGTATTCTGTGTCTACTGAAGCCAAAAATGTGTTCTCTCTCTTAGGCGCCCATTGACAAGAAGCGACAGAGCTCATAAACGTGTCAAGCTCAAACTTTTAATACTGATATGTATTTATTCTTCATTTTCTTCTCTCCTGCAATGATGATACTTCTTTGACTGCGCTTTCTCCATTCAGTATTATTATCATTAGTAGTAGTAGTGAAAACTACCGCTGATTAACTATTTCAGCAGTAGTTAAAACAGCGGATTAATTTCATTTGGGGTATTTCTAACAGGCAATCTACTAAATAATAATAAATAGATCAAATTACCCAGCACTTTAACATTTAACCCAGCAGTTTTAGAGTGTAACATAAAAATATTCCATTTGTAAAATAGCATACAGTAGGTGAAATCATGTTTGTGTATAGTGATTAAAAATAATACAACAAAGCTTATGGTAAATAAATTCGCAGACTCTTCCACTGCAGGTATTAAAAAACAGTAACAATGTCAATTTTAGAATCCGTAGAAGCTCAGTGGTCCGGACAAAACCTCTCGCGGAGGAGCCTTTCCCTGAATTCGCCATTTTCACGGGGGTGGGCATCTCGGTTAATTCATACAGATGGACAGTACTGTACTGTACCTATTTACAGTACATGGAATTTTACGGGGTTGTCACTGACCGATTTACACCCTGACAAAGAGCAATATAAGAATAGTGCCAGCTGGCACACCTTAGAAAATAATTCGGCATCTATATTATATATATATTATAATATTTTTTTTAACTTGTGCTACTGTTGTTTACTTACAATATTTGTTAATTTTAAAGTTGTTTTCTTTAAATGAGGCTTGGGCTCTGGGATGTTGAGCCTATTTACTAGTATACGTAGACTAATCAGAGCTCTATCGCCCGTTCGAGTGTAATTCATAAATTATGTTTATAATAATGAAATGAGATTGTGCTTTAAAATTAATCTACAATTCATTTCAAACCCGCGGCTCGCACTTTCACTTTACAAAAGGCAGCGTTTTGATCAAAAGGTGATAAACGCATGCGATTTATCGATAACAATACCGCATTGATGGATGGATGTTGTTGATAAATATTTAAAATGATAATTAAATAAATAGTCCATCTTTTTTGCGTTTATCTTTTCGGTTTATTATACACCTCTGCACCACTTATTATAATAAATAGTTTTAAATGTTAGTAAAGGTAGCACGGGGGGGTGGGGGGGGGTATATATATACTGTATGCTGTAATTTGGTCATGTTCACCCATGGGTTAAACATATGCGGCATTTAATAGCATTCGCTAGTTATCAAGTTGATATACAGGTCAATCTGCATCAAATAGAATCTCTCCGAATAAGTAAGCATAATAATAAATAATGAATCATCATAGTGTCAGCCCAGGGGTGAACATGACCAAATTACTGCATAAACACTGGAACACGAGGATTTAAGAATTTAATTAAACACAAATACCCTTAATGTGTTAAAATGTTAGATTTTTATTTAAAAGCCCAATATATATTTATATGTGTGTGTGTGTGTGTGTGTGTGTGTGTGTGTGTGTGTGTGTGTGTGTGTGTGTGTGTCAAATGTGTGGCATTTTAATCCAAATCCAACATTTTAATGTGCGTCAAGGTGCATGGGCGTCAATTCGCACGTTCTGTAATATTCCATTGTCGTTCATATTGCCGCTGTTTTAGAGTCCTTTACTAAAGCATTCGCTAGTTATCAAGTTGATATACAGATCAATCGTGAATTACACTCAAAGTATCAACTCCAACTATGAAGTCTGATTTCATTTGCTGGGGAAATAAAATTCAGGCAGAGACGTCCGCACTGTCTTGTTAATTCATCTAAAACCCCCTACAGTATTCGCCAACAGCGCACCCAGTTTGATAAATTCACACCTATCTTGAATGAAAGGTGAGAAGAGATTCAGCAGAATCTTCTGACACCGTGCTTGCTCAGAAGGACTATATTCGACAAGAATATAGAGACTAAGAATTGTATTTCTAATAAGATAATTAATGAAATAATACAATTATATTAAATAAGAACTTAAGAACTCAAAACCAGACCAAATTTCTCATTCACCGCTGAAGTAGTTAAACATGCTTATACTGTAGATACGTAGGTTATATTTTAAAAAATACAATTGCAAGTAAATTACAAACTGCATGTAATGTAAAATATGAATAAAACAGTACTAGACACACATATATGATATGGGAGTATATACAATGAAAAAGCTATTTACACATGAGTTGAGTTTGCTCAAATGTAAAGCAAACGCAGTTATTAATTTATTGTGTATATTTAACTTCATTCAACCGCCCACTCTTATTTTCTGTTCGAATTTAAAGATGCACGCGTGTGCAAAAGACGAAGTAAAACAAAGAATACAAAAGTGTATAATTTTTATTAAAATTTAGCCTAAAACAATATTGTATCCAATGCTGAAGCAAACATGATTTTGTTTTTGTTTTAGTCTTCTCGCTGAATACAGCGCGCTCCGAGGTGAACACATGCAGACCCCCAGTTACTGTCATCCCTCTTCTCACCTTTCATTCACAATAGGTGCGAAGTTATCAAACCGGTTTCGCTGATGGGGGATTTGGCAGAATTGAGGGGTTTAAAAAGAATTAACAAGACCGAGCAGACGTCTCTGCCTAAAATGTATTTCGCCAGCACATTGTACTGGAGCTCAGCACGTCTTCTTTCCTTGTTTAATAATCTGTAATATTGTGAAATAATAAATGAAATGTATTTCGCGTATATGCTTAAATATTCCTTTTTATTTAAAGGACATATGTATTGTGCTTGAGCTGGATTATTGCGAGACGCGATGACTTTCTGGCATTTTTATTGATAAATCGAATGGGTTTTTCAGCCTTTTGATCAAAACGCTGCCTTTTGTAAAGTGAAAGTTTACGGACAAATCGGGGTTCACGCACGCCGATGAACAGCTTTATTTCAGTCATAAATTCACATAAAATCCACACTCCAGCTATTATTATTCTTGCTGGACACAAACACAAACAGTAAGAAAACATTATGTTTATTATTATAAAAAGCCCGAAGCACTTTGTGTGCATATAAGAATATTTACAAAAATATATAGATTTTTGGTTCATTCATGTCTTCTGATGGCGCTCAATGTCGACACATTTTTACGTTTTTAACGAAGATATTTTGTTATATTCACGAATCAGGACATTCGCATAGTTAACACTAACTGAACAACAGGTCTTTACTTCGTAATACACCTGTCCTTAAAAAGGAATATTTAGGCAAATACGCTAAATATATTTCACTTAAATATTACATATTAAAACTAGAAAAGAAGACGTGCTGAGCATCAGTTCATACAAAATGTCTAGGAAGGAAACTGTTGTCGTTATTTTACTAAATCTGAACATATTCAGTAAAGATGTGAATTACACAAAGTATCTGTAACGACGCGGGTGGCGCGAGGGGCAGAGCCGCGCTTAAACTGTTCAGAACGGGCGGATCCACAGGCTGCCGCCGGCGCGGCCACTTATACACGCGACTGCCAGACAGACTAAGCAACAGTTCAGCGTGCGCGCTCAGTTTACTACTGGCATAACATCTCGCTCTCTCGCATTCACATAATTACTGTATATGTGCGCGCATCTCATAGGTGTGTGTTCACGGAGAGTTTGTGTATATGTGTTCATATACATTTCATATGTAGTTGTGTGAGCAGTTAGTAGTATATATAGATGTGTGACTGTTTCATATATGTCTATGCAAGTGTTTCACGTGTGTGTGCATGAGTGAAGTTTGATTTAAGCCCTATACGGCGCCTCATAATTTAGGGCATCTCTTTTCATCATTATGAACATAATATGAAGCAGATATACGCACATTCATCATAAAATATTATTATTGTAAAACAAAATAAAATTCATGTTTGCTTCAGCATTGGAAACAATATTGTTTTAGGCTAACTAATTATACACAATTCTTCGTTGTACTTGGTCTGGCTTTTAGATAAAGTCCCTCCATGCGCCATCTGGCAGATATTCAGTGAAGCACAACACATTTATTTAAATTCCCGAATGTTGCTTAAGGGATTTCGCGGCATGTCGTGAGCCAAATTGCGGGATCTCGCGGGAAAAAGCGTGCATTCTTAATGGCGAGATCTGTGTATATATACACACACATACACAGGTAACTACACAAGTCTCTCAGATACAATGCCAAAAGTCCTGGTTTGATCACTTCAACTATAAAACATTATGTTATTTAAAGCAAGGATATGAAGACTGATGTTGTTTTGACCCACATGACTGCACCTGACTTTCCCTACACGTCCCTGTTCCTGAACACAAACTAAAAGGAAAACTACTAAACATTTTATAGTGACTGTAAGAAAGCACTTTTACTACTCACCTCCAGCTTCTTGAGCAGGGTCTCTGCAGGCTTCTTGCTGGTGATCTTGGTCATATAAAGCTCTTTGCACTGCTTTATTTGTTGCCTGTGTCGTTTGATGTGTTTCCAAGACCACATGTGCAGCGAGGGTTTTATATTCACCTCCAAGATTCCCTTGATGACATAATACCACCTGGTAAAGAGATGATGGGGGGGGGGGGGGAGGAGGAGACTGGAACTACTCAATATAACATTTTTGACATCTTTAATTAGTATGATCTCACTCTACAGTGATGAAGGACGTAATAAAGAAGAAATCAAGTGTGCTACACTGCTCTGACACCATAGACTGTACAATAAAATAAATAAATAAATAAAAAAAGATTTCTGACGAGTAGTTTTGAAGGTCAACTTTGAGGGCTCTGCTCATCACCATGTTGGCGGGAGCTGACTCCGCCTAAACCCTGGTTGATTAATAAATGAGCAAATGGGCGGAGCAAACGGAGAATGCAAATGTTACTTTTGAACTAGGTCATCCCGTGGCAACTTGAACATTTCTTTTGGTAAGGTAAAAAAAACGCGAGGACTCCAGTTCGCCAGTTAGCTAAAGTGATGACAGCTAGCAGTTTGACACTTACAATGCACTCATCTCAGCCAGTCCACTTAATTATGTATAATTTTATATTTGCCATGAAAAGGAAATCTAGCTACCAGACTTTTTTTTTTCTTCTTCTTTTTTTGCGCAAACGTTTATTTCTATTGTAAAGTTTTTTAACATTGGGATCTATGGGGATTGACTCACTCCTGCCGCTAGTGGTCATTTAAGGAACTGCATGTTTTGGCACGTGAACGTTTGAGTCATTTTTGATGCACCTTGAGTGGGATTTAGCAAAAAGGCAAAAGACTTCTCAGACTCCATCATATTCCACTTCCAGTGTCTTTACTAACTACAATTGTACTAGTCATTCAGCAGGTATCTGAGATCTTATTCATGTGATGGCTCTTATATAAAAAGTGGAACATGTTTACATCATGTTTACCTCAGTTTTTAGCAATGAAGCTTCTCAAATGATTAACCCTTTACAAATCTGTCAGAAGGTTGTCGTCCTCAGATGTTGTATAAAGCAGATGTTTTTTTAATATTGTATTTACATACTTAATGCTATCTTCATAATCGATGCATAATGTAAAATCTTAGAAGTTTCTTGTTTTAGAGCGTAGAATTCATGGGCTAGAGCACATTTTGTGAAAGCACTGCTATCGTGTTTTTAAAGCCTTCCTGTCTGTTTGGCTCTTAAAGACTCACCCAAACTCTCTTCATTACTTGCTAGTTAAGGGGTCAATCTTTCGCTGACATACTCAATTAAATAAAACTGATAGGGCAGAATGCTAGATTATAAAACTACTAGCTGATCGTAGTACAGAAAGCCAGAATTATAATTATCATGAATGGAAGTTATGGGGAAAAAAAGTGGTGTTGGGGAAAAAAATTTAATGTAAGAACTCTCACCACTGGCGTGCATTGTTGTTGATGGGCACTTCCGGGCGATACTTCCTGTACGGAAGATTGCGCGACATCATATCCACAGAGCCCAAGAGCTCCAGAATGCTGACGTACTGTAGATGAAGAAAGAGCAGACCAATGTTCGAAGCTTTATTAATATACTGTTGCACAGGCTTCATTCGACTTAACGGAACTAAATCGATCATTTTGGCAGCTTTCCGTCACCTGTGGTCTGCTGAGCTCCACAGCCACTTCGGGCAGGTTGACCACGAGATCCACCTTCGGCGAGGAGAAGTCCACGTCCGAGCGAGGGTTCATACGGAGCTTGGCGTTGGCAGAAATTGGACGGAAAACTAGAAAAGTAGAGCAGGAAGTCAAGCGTCATGACAAGTCTGGAAGGACAAATTACACTAGAAGTGAAAGCAGGCGCTCACTGAATTGATAATCATGAGGGATGGTGTCCTGAACAGCCAAGTTTTGCTGCAGACGTTGCTACAGAAACATGACAGAGGAAAAAAAAGAAACAGGGTTAAATTTTCATTCGCTTCTTTGCACATAGAAGATTAGGATTCGGTCTCTTACCAGGGCTTTGAGAGGAGGGTGAACGGAGTACAGCTCTGAGTTCACGTTCCAGTACGCAAAGAGATTATCCAGACGGACAAGCTGAATGGAGCAGAACGCAAATAATGACGTCAACCGAACACAAGCTGTTCAAGTATCAAACCTGATTGGTTATAAAACAGTGATTACTTTTTATTGCAATAATTTCATTATTGCTACATTAGAAGCTGAAGGGCTGACATGCCGCGGATTCTAAACCTAACAATAAATCGATGTGTTAAAAGATGTGACTGCTGGAAGGAGTCTTACTACTGTAGTTTCACAAGGTTGGAAAGACTTCAGAACAGAGGAACATGAATGAGTTAAAAAATTAGTAGTCTGAGAGGAATAAAACACTGTTAACAAAAAATAATCACGCTGGTTCTTGGTGTTTCCTGTGTGTTATGAAGTGGTTTGCTGACCGAGTTCATTTTTTCTGAGTTCAATCTCGGCTTTAGGCGCTTGACAACCCACCTACACAGGGTGTCAACTGAATTTTAACATGTTCAGTAAGTTTCAACAACATGACAGTGTTTTCGCAGTCCACACTAATTAAACCTAAAAAATCACACAGCACCAGTTACAGATCAATAAATCATCTACTAAACATCTGTCATTTTAAACCGCTGGCATGTGGCTGGAGATCGGCTGACAGGCTGGTAACTGTCTACATCACTGTTTCAAATGTTAAATATCCAAATAAAAGTTACAGAAACATCAATGATTGCAATGTTTTTGGACAAGACTGATTTCTGCCGATACAGATTTTGATTGAAACCGATTTTTCCTTTAAAACTATAAAATCGACAGCACACAAAAACTCTTTTTTTTTTTTTTTACTTTAATGCAAAATTCTGCTGTATGTCTATGATAAGAAATTGGACTGTAAAATATCTTTTACATGGTCCCCAAAAACTGGACATGGTTAGATGACATTGTCTAGGTTACTGCTCGGAGCTTTTTTCTACAAATAAAAGTGAGAATTCAGCAGCGAGGGTGAAGGCTGCACATGCACCTTTAGGGGGCGGGAATAAATCTCAAATGCACATGATTGGCTAGTGCTGCTACTTAAGCTTAAAGGAGGCCAATTGGTGCCTCTCTACTGCTAAATAAATTTTAGATGTTCAGAATGGTCTCCAGTGGGCATGTGCAAAAACCATGTTGTTCGTTATTTTTCCATTTTTATACTGGCCGAGCTTTAAACAAGCCACTTTTCCCCCTAAAATGTGTCCTCACAAAGGAAGAGCCCCATAAAGCTGGGCTCTGATGTTTTCTGACACTGATTAACCACTGAAATAGTGCTTTTGAAACAGAGGCAGATTGGATGTATGAGAAATCTCTCCTGATGTGAGGAACAGTTCAGCTGGAGCAGTAACAGATTCACTTTGGGTGGAGCTCTGGGAACTGTGTTAACGTGATAAGGAAACAGTAAAATATGGGACCTTTAAAAGCATCATAAAGAGGTGGAAGTTATTGTCTCATTGTCCGTCTCTTTTTACCTGAATGTTCGGACCTCAGGAAGATTTTGAAAACACTACAACATGAGGGTGAATGAGAACGAGAATGAGAACATGGAACCAGTTTACCTTGAAAAACAGCTTGGCTTTCTCATCCAGCAGACAAGGCTTCCAGTTTGCATCTGCTGTCTGCAAATGTACAATGAACAACATGACTATGAAAATAAACCTACGCCTAGTGCAAACAGGCCACCGTCTCTTGGATAAATGTACAGGATTCACCTAATCAGACTGTCCGGTTAGTCAGTAGGGTTTATTTACAACATGCCATCTTTTGTTACATACAGTATAACACAGTGCTTTCGGAGAAAAAAAAAAATCCATCCATTTAATTTTATTTCTGAAGTAGCGTGTACCTGAAGACTGAGGTTTTGCAGAGACACTCCGAATGAGAGAGGTGAATTCTGATTGGTGACCTGCATAAAAAAAAGAAGAAAAGATCGTGCTAAACAAAGAAGCTAACCAGACGTCAAGGAATTAAATATTAGTTGAGTCAAGTACTTACACTGTCTTCATAGCGAATGTGAATATTAGAAATTTTCACTTGCAGGTTTTTGATCACCTGTGTGACCAGTTTCTCCACAAAAGTGTCCTGCTTTTCTGTCTTTGGATTTTCTGCACAAAGTAAATTGGTTTTAAGGATAAGTGACTTTCTAGTAAAACTGACTTAAAAAAATAAATGGTTAAAAAAAATACATTTTTTTTGGTCTGTAAAGAGTTAGAGTCCTTATCCTAACCTTGCTCTGCCGCTTTCAGTTTGGTTTCCTCGATCCTCTGAAGTTCTCTCTGCCGGGCCTCCTGCAGCTGCTTCTCCTCCTTCTCAGCATCATACTTTATACCTGATACACACAAACAAAAACAAAACACACACATGGCTTGAATTAATATTTCGTACTCGTACAAAGAATATTCGTGGGTCCCATTATTTCAGATTGCTGTTATAATTCTCCCCTCCTTCTTTTCTCTATGTTTCATTACACCACTACTTTCTCAGTACACCAGAGCCGTGATCAGACTGTCTGATTCATGTCTGAAACGCTGGCCTCCCAGGAACTCCTTCAGGGGCCCATACATGTGGAAATGGCTTGGTGCGAGGTCAGGACTGTACGGGGATGCTGCAGAAACTCCCAGCCTGTAACGAGTTCCTGTAACGTGCAAGTGTTTTAAGAGTCTCACCACTGCACTTTGCTTGATGTCTTCTGTAAACATCGGTCGATTTTTACAGCTTCATTCACAAGAAACTCCCGGATCGACCTGAACGCCGCTCGCAGAAAACAAATCCCTGCAACGGTCTATATTTACTTTCTACAAAATAATTGTAATTATGGAATCCAATAATGTATTATTATTATTCTTGTTGTGATGATTCTCAGTCAATGCTTTTTGCAGACAGTCATTAACTGTGGCTATGAATATTTAATACAGTCCTCGCTAAAAGGTGTTGTCGAATAGCGCGGATCATTATTTATTTATTTACGCTGTAAATGTTACATCATTTATATATCACTTTCATTGCTGGACTCGACCATTATTATTATTATTATTAGTAGTAGTAGTAGTAGTAGTAGTCAGTGAAAACTTCAGAAAGAGCATTTCACTGCTCTAAACTGAGTGATGTTCAATGCTGACAAAACCAAACTCAAGTTGTTTACCAGGGACAAGATTAAAGTTACAAATCAGAAAGAAGGTTTTTCACATCCAATGATGAACCGATTTAAGCGGTTTCCTCTTTAAATATCTTTTATTAACTGACTATATTTGTTTCGAACCTCATGTTGATAAAATAACAAAATTCAAACTTAATGGTTTTTTTTTGGGGGGGGGGGCAAACATTGCTTATGTGTATAGTATAAAAAAAATATTTTACATTTTTATCTAAAATCCACTGACTATAAAAATTTACCACTGACTCACTGGTTTACACGCCTATTTCAAAGCTCACCTGATTTATGTCAGTTTTTTATGACTCCTGTCTGCGTTTGTCGAAATGATCTTAGGTCTCAGGACTCAAACTTAATATGGGAATCAAGAGGGTCCATCCGATATTTAATTATCACGATACCGAGGTACAGATTCGATGTGTTACTATATTGATTATACTGATTCATTCTTTATACTCTGTTGCAATCCTAAACAATAACCATACTGGATGCAGTGCTGCTTTCCCATACTGTAAGTGGAAATAGTTTCGAGCACACCACCTGTAGGATTATACTATATTGTACATGTAGAAGAAATAATAAAAGAAAAGCTACAGTATTTTGGAGTCAGCATGCCGATGCATTAATTGCTCCACAAAAGAATCGCATTACGTAACCAATTCGATTTTTTCCCCATCATTCAATAATAGTAATTTAATAATCAGTAATATCCATTTGCTTACATACTCAATCCTCATTCAAAAAGAGGTCAGGTACGTTATTGAAAATTAAGCTATTTCTATGGGATTTTTCCTGCTTAAATAAAGCAAATTAAAAACAATTATTTAAAAAAAGGCATGAGGAAAGTTAAAGGGTCATTAAGGCTACAGCATAAAACCACGATCAATACAATCATGTGGTTCCAATATTGTGGCATGAATCTGGGGAAGTGTGTGTGTGATGATCACATGTCCACAAACTTTGGTCCATATATAGTGTATTATATATTATTCAAATTAATGCACGCACGCATATCATGGGCAATTTGGAAATGTCAATTAGCCTAATCTGCATATACAGTATTTGGACCGTGGGAGGAAACCAGAGTAACAGGAGAAAAATAAGTTTTTAAGAGAGTTTAGAGAACTGTAACACTAACTTGCAAAATACAATATTAGATTGCCTGCTGAATCACTCCAGTTCAATAGGAACACCAGGCAGAAAATAAGAGACGGTCATACTTCTATTTTGATAAAGAAGAAAAGACAGGATTGCGGTTGATGTCAAATTTGAGATATGAGATGTGATTAACAGCTCTTACTGGCGGTGGGGACGATGAGTAAGTAGACCTCATCGAGCGAGGCCTCCACTGACTGCGTGTACAGATTCTTCCATGGGATCTTCAGTTCCAGGCGACCTGATGGACACAAAACATTTTAGAATATAGAAACAAATATACAGCAGAAAAGATCTGCTTCACAAAAAGTGTGTTTATTCATTCACATCCCTTTCATGACGATTTGAACAGAATGATCAGCAGGGAGTTTAAGAGGAACATCGACAAAAATATTTTCCCTGTTTTTATTTTTATTTTTTACCTTTTTCCACTTTTGTATTGGCTGCGGCTTAAACAAGCATTTTCCCACTAACCAGATCTCAAATAGACCTTTAACACCTGATGTAACAACGTCTGGCCGCCATGATCCCGTCCACGTCTGGATGACAAAGGGGACGTTATTTACCCGGGTGCCAGTGCCGAAAACCCACATACAAACCAAACACGGAAGCACTTTCAGCAAGAAAACAGCACTTTCTCTCTTCAGTAATTGCTTCCTCAACCGTTTGTGCTGATTAGTTTACAGTCAACAGTAATCAGCTTCTGGCACAAGTCTGAATCCCAAATTCCTCTTTAACACCTGATCAAGAGCACTACTAGGTATGTGGAACAAGGGACTTTGCATCCCCTATAGTGCACTAGCTTTCCATTTAACATTATATTGGGATTAAATCCCAGAACAGTTAGCTTTGTAAGGGTAATAGAATTATGATGATAAATAAAATTTCCACAAATAAATATCCTTAAAATAGCTTCTTCCTCCATTTTCAAATGCTTGTACAGTAGGTTCATCTTTTATCTGAGTGACAAAGCATCAGGTAATCCCATAGGTAACCATCAGGTAATCTTCCTAGTTTTATTTTTGTGTTGTTATAACTGAGTAGTTTTTTTTTAAGGGTTTAATAGAGCATATGACCGGTTTTATTATTTCATTTTATCTTATATTATTTGTTATTTTATTCTGGTTTAACAGAATGAATAGGAATGGCTGCTCATAACCGTAGACTGCTGGATATTATAATTTATTTAATTTTAAATACCAACAGTGTGCACAGTTTTTTCTTCTTCAACATAATTAATGTCTTTTATAATGATTTACTGTCGCAGCAATTCCGCTGATCCGAGACACGAGTCACCTTGACCTCTACATTGAAATGGAGGGTTGAATCGGAGCGAGTTTGAATGATGAAAACATGCAATACACAGTATGAGAATGGCAATTTCAGCTGGAGAATTAACAGGGGCATTTTGGTGGACATCTGAGACCTGTGTAATAGGAAATAGTAAAATACGGGACCTTTAAAATTTCCGGCCAATGGGACATCATGGCGCTTGTTTTGCTGGTAGTGTGCCGTACACATACAGTATGCAGAAAATCAGTGGTCTAATATTGTGGTGTTTTTCTTATACACTATAGAGTATACTTAGACGGGTCATTCAAGTACTGTATATCTAGCCACCATTTATAAAAATCTGCCAGAGAGAACGATTCTATCCGTGACAGATTAACTAGTAGCGGTCAGCTCCCTCTCACACTCCCGCTCCTGTACCTGTTTATTCTGCTAGCGCGAGAGCGGTGTACTGAGAGGCAGCACATTCAGAGGACGCCAGCTGCCGCACGTGCGCTGCAGAGAAACCCACGGCAAACGGGCCCCTCTTTAAAAAATCAAGAATATTAAAACTCTTAAGTCAAGCATCGAGCAATGACTTGATTTGATACGTATATATAATACGGAAGTCCTGCTGGTGTGTGCTGACGCGGGAGGCTTTAGACATCAAGTTGTGCTTTTAAAATGCATATACAGTAATATATTTTATCGCTACCGGAACAAAGGACTGAAGTCGCAATATAAATGTCGAACTCACCAAAAGTGCATACCATTATTATTATTATTATTATCATTGTTATTATTATTATTGTTTATTAGGTAACACAAACAACCATTAAACACATGTTCTTATGATTCTGTCGTATTTCATTGCCTACTGTATGTCACCTTTTTCGTTTGCTCATGTTTGAATAAGTTAATATATGTAAAATCCTCATACTGCGCTGAAAAAAACAAAACAATATGTCACTCTATATGTCACAATCTTGACCCTGTATATGTACCTGCATATATTTATTAAAACATACTGTAGTAATGCAAAAGAAAGTTCACCTTACTCTTCACAAATGGGTATAGAAATATAAAATAAATCAAAATATTGTATTAAAGGTCATATGTATTTGTTGGACGTTGTATGTACTGTAGTAGACCACTGGCCACCACTGTAAGCTGATGTGAAAAGAAGATGCACAAAAACCCTCTTACAGTGTTTGACAGATGACATTATAGTGAATTTGACTCACCTATGTGCCCCGCCTTGACTTTAAAAGGAATGTCCAGCTGGCTCTGATATGCAAAGAAAGCCACGGTTAAATAAAGCATTTACATTGATTTGAATCGAGATGCATTACAGAAGCTCGGCACTAATGGACCACCATGCTTTTCTAACACTCCTTACACTTACCAGTGCATTTTCCTTTATTTCCAGATTCTTCAGAATCGCATCACCTGCAAAAGACAGAAGAAGTTATTAAGACACAGCACAAGGACGTAACATAGCGCCGTAAAGTAACTGTCATCATATCGTCAAATCCATTTATATTAATCCCTAACAAGATGCACACTATAATGGCCTTTTATATCAATGTGCTTAGTACAAAGCCTCCAGTGTTTCCTGCATTATTAATAAGCATATTTCTTACAGGGAGACTTAGTTACAGAGTGAAAACAAATTTTAAGTGATGTACGCTGTCAGAGATAAGCTAGTGCCAACGTCCCCCCCCCCTCCTTTTTTTTTTTTTTTACTGATGCCCTAGTGAACGTGCAAACAAAAAAAAAAAAACGCTTTTTTTCCCCCTGCACCAACATGCCTTATCTCTACATTAGGGGGAAAAAAAAGATCACATGATCTATTTACACAAGATGTTGAAAACCAAGCAGCTTCTCAGGATTGTGCATTTATGGAATTATTGCTTGATCGCAGGTGTATATGAAGGTTTATAATAAATCTCACAGAAAGTAGTACTAAACTAGTTTGAATGTAGACGCTTACACAGGTTTAAACTTCGGCGTCCACGGAAGTTTGGTAAAATCTATGTCTGTGAGGTATTTTGAAAATGTTTTACAGTTTGGCAAAAAATAAATAAAAATCAGGGTCAGGAAAAACAAAAAGGAAGTGAGGCAAGCAGAACAAAGAGAACCATGAAGAGAGAGAGAGAAATCTAAGAGATCTGGTACGGCATCTATTTGTCCTGAGAACTTTTTTATTTTAAAAAAAAAAAAGGATAATTTATAAATTTAACATTTATCTAGAGCTCGAACCGCAGCTCTGCCTTTCCCATACACCATATGCCAAGATTATACAGCAAACATGCCCATTAGTATCAGTATTCTGGCACCAAATTAAAGTCGATATGAATGCCGCTGTACCAAAAGTAATGCAAAAGTGAGCATACCTACAGTAGGTCTAAAATCAAGGTAGCATCATAAATCATGGACAGTATCATGGTAACATGACAAACCTGTTTGTTACGTTCAAATAATTAATTTAAAATAGTAAATTATTTAACCGAGAAAAGTGGTATCCAGATGCGAGGGCTGTACCAAAAGTAATGCAAAAGTGGTTATAACCTTTTTATTAACTGACATATCTGTACGTGGTTCAAATTGCATATGTTGTATGGAGCAACTCTTCTTCTATACAAACTCAACATAGTCTCCATCACAAGCAATGCATTCGTGCAGTCGCTGAACCCGAATCATGAATCCTCTTTGAAAATCGCAGCTGAAGGTTTGTCTTCAATACTGGTTTCTCCTTCTTTAAACTTCTTTATCCATCTGCACTCATTGCTCTTCTCAATGGTGTCTTCTCTGAAAACATTCAGTAATGAAGTGAGAGACCATCAACTCTGATTTTCGACGATGGCTGTCATATTAATATGATGTCCTCAATAATAATAATAATAATAATAATAATAATAATAATGACAGATATATTAACCATGTTCGAGCAATGACTGATGGGAAATTTTCCATGTCCACCTCCGGTGAAGTGAAGATTCGCACTAACATGGCCAAGCACCCTGTGCAGTACACTTCAGAGGGAACTCCAAACTGATCAGAACACACCTTTTCATCCATAGTATTGTAACACCTAATACCAGAATCATTCCAGAAAACACAACAACAACAAAAAAAAAACATACTTCTTCATTCCAGAAGTAATTTTAATGACGTATTGGTACGCGTCACCGTAGTAACAGCAAACACAGGGATTCTCGATATATAAAAACTAAAACAATATACATGATTTTTGGTGCGGTGAATTTTTCTGTATTTATTTTTTTATTTATTAGGGATGGGAATCTTGAGGGACCAGCTGATACGATCTTATTATGACACCTAGATGCCGATTTGATCTGTATTACGATTCTGTAAATATTGCGATTTTATACAATAATAAAATTTTCGTACAATTTTAAACCATCTTAGCAAATAATTAGCTCCTACCACATAGGACTCTGTGCTGCCTATTAGCGTGTGAAGAGCAACCATCTCAAATGCAAATGTATACACTATACATAATAATAAAAATCATCATAAAAAGATTTTAGATATGGTGAGGCGATGCATGAATCGCTACGCAAAAGAATCGTAACTGAATCAATCCGACTTCCTGCCAATCAGCCAATCCATAATACTGACCTGAGACTGTCTTTAACCATCAGCACATTGCCATGTCTTCTGTGGCAAGCTCACTCTGCCAAGTTATGCAAAGCGCCAGAGCCGAACACGTTCACGTCTTACTGTAGATTCATACGCGAGACCACAAGTCCATCCTTGTATTAAATATTTCAGTGTACTAGACAGGTCTGATCCAAACAAATATCATTAAAGTTAGCGAGTTCTAACCAATGTACAGACAAAACCGGTTTTCTATATTTACATAAAAAAGGACATTAAACTGTTTGTATATATTTTCTGCCTGAACATCATCCAAACATATAGTGAGTCAACGTTTCAGGCAAGTACTATAATAGTCCTGATAAGCGCTGATATCTTGTGAGTTTCTCACTCACTCATCATCTATACCGCTTTATCCTGTATACATTAGACTGAGGGCACAAGACGGGGTATCCATTGCAGGACATGCACACACTACTAGCAATTTGAGCAATTTCTCACCCACTCATTGTCTTTACTGCTTTGTCCTGACTGTATTCATGGTCGCGGGGGATTTGATGCCTATCCCAGGAAACTTAGGGTACAAGACGGGGTGCCTCCTCGACGGGGTGTCGATCCATCTCAGGGCACACACAATTTACACTCATGCTCAGTCACACACTATGGCCAATTTTGGGAATACCACTTAACCCAATCTGCCTGTCTTTGGACTGTGAGAGGAAACCGGAGTACCCGGAGGAAACCCACCAAACACGGGGAACACACGCAAACTCCATGCACACAGAACCGAGGCGGGAATCGAACCTGGAACCTGGTGGTATGAGGTGGACAATGCTAATCACTAAACCACCTCTTGTGAGTTTATGACTACTACTACTACTAGCCATGTAAAGTGAAAGGCTGCAATCTAGAAGCTTCTCAGAAGCCATGGATTAGTTTCAAGCATGCCAGATAATGGCTTAATCCCTAATGAATCCTAATAAACATGTACAGAATGTACCTTAATACGAATGAAGTAAAGACTGTTTCTAGTCTATATTAGAAATCATATGATTTAAATCCTAAATATACTAATTTTCTTTTCCTTTTAACTTTTGCACTTTGGACACTCGGGAATAATAGTGAGCTGCTACGTCCCAAATACCTTCTTCCTTTTACGTCATGTGTAGTGAACTATAAAGGGTGCGCGAGGCATTTAATTTGAACCCTAGGTAGCGCGCGCGTGCAGGTATCAGGGGGCGGTTGGGAAACGGACCCCAGCTTACATGCTAGCTAACGTCTGGTGTGTGTGTGTCATCATATATACTGTGTATAATATACACTCTATACCATTAACCCTGCCCCAAGTGACGTTTATGGACCTGGCACGTATTAGCTAAGCCAGGCAGCTAAATATACACACAAAAAATAGCCGTCTCAGTGTGTGTGTGTGTGTGTGTGTGGTAGCAGTGCAGGGCGCGTGTACAGTATCTGCCCCGGGTGTCACTCTTTACCTCCCCATATCCCCAGATTGAGTTGGGAGCTGTCGAGGTTCACCACGTAGTCCCCGAGAAACCTGTTCAGGACGTCCACCACCAGCGACTCGAACACCATCTTTTATCTGTCCTTCACACTCGCAGCGTCATGTCTTCCTCCGGTTTCGGTTTGAAAAGCGGTGGAGCCGAAACGCACCCGTATTCCCCCCTGAAGGCTAAAGAAGCCAGAGCAGTTTCCTGAAATAAACATGTACAGTATTAGAGCAGGGAGGGAGCGCGTGCACACTCTCAACAGCGACGTCACAGAGACACACAAACACGCGAGCGCCATCTGCAGGCCGTGCAGGGAACAGTGGACTGGTGTACAGCCCTTCCCAAAAGTTCTGAGAATGACACAAATATTAGTTTTCACAAAGCCACAGATGTTACTTTGGTATACTGAGATATAATTACAAGCATTTCATAAGTGTCAAAGGCTTTTATTGGTAATTCCATCCATCCATCTAATAGTCCAACTAAGGTCCGTGGAGGCCAAGAGTGACCATTGTATTCATTCCTATTTGTATGCCCGTGGTAGGACCTCTGGTCAACATTCACATTTACATGCATCGTGCACACAGACCTGATGCGGACATGCACAGGACCTGGAGTTGCAAGGCGACAGTACTAACCGCTGTGCAACCTTTATTGACAATTACATAAAGTTTATGCAAAGAGTCAATATTTGCAAAAGTTTTGGCCATTCCCATTCAAGACCTCTGCAATTTGCCCTGGCATGCTGTCAATCAGCTTCTGGGCCACATCCTAACTGATGGCTGTTCTGTCTTATGGTAAGGCGCTCTGTCATGCTGGAAATGGTACCCAAGCTGTTCTTGGATGGTTGGGAGACATTGCTCTCGGAGCATGTTTTTGTACCATTCTGTACTCATGGCTGTGTTCTTAGACAAAACTGTGAGTGAGCCCACTCCCTGGGCTGAGCAGCAACCCCACACATGATTGGTCTCAGGATGCTTTTCTGTTGGCATGACACAGGACTGATGGTAGCGCTCACCTTCATACCTTTTAGAAAGGGCAGCAAAAAAGGCCAGTTCCCTTCAGGAAAAACATCAGGGACAGACTGATATTTTGCATACATGTCAGGGGATTGGGCTACTGAGGACTGGGGTAGAGACATTTTCCCTGACGCCATCAGTCTGTTGTTTGATTGACAGCATGCCAGGGCGAATTGCAGAAGTCTTGAAAAAAAAAAGGATTTCTTTTACACTTTGCATAGAATTAATGTACTTGTCAATAAACGACATTGACCCTTATGAAATGCTTGTAATTATACTTCAGTTTACCACAGTAACATCTGACAAAAAGATTCAAAATTCAGACATTCAATTATTATTAATTATATATTATTACCTAATTATAAATTAACATTTGTGTCATTCTTGAAAACCTTTGGCCAGAGCTGTAGTGTCTTTTTACAAGATTGTTTTTCTTTTCTTTTCTTTTTTTTTCTTTTTACAGGAGTTTTGTGGAACTCCATGTAAAAAGGAGAACTTGTGGAATGTACAGTATGACTTCTTTTAAAATTATTTCTGGTGAATGTTTGATTTTCTACACATTTCTGTAAATGTGTGACTCACATGATCTTTGTGGTGAATATGTGGCTTAGTGGTTAGCACTGTTGCCTTACTTAGCCTTATTGGTGTTCCCAAATTGCCCATAGTGTATGGATGAGCGTGTGTATGTGTGTGTGTGTATGAATGAGCGTGTGTGTGTGTGTGTGTGTGTGTGTGTGTGTGTGTGTGCCCTGCGATGGTTTGGCACCCCGTCCAGGTGATTGGGATGGGTGGCTATTCCCTGATTGCCTGTAGTGTGTGAGAGAGTGTGTGTACAGTATATGTAAAAAGTTTAAGACTTTTCACAGGATAAAGTGGTATATAGGCGATTATTATTATTATTATTATTATAATAATTATTAATGCTCTTTTCAGGATTTTCTTACAAGAATAAGTGTTTTGTTTTTTTGGATCTTTGTGGTGAAAACGTTTTGAATATGATGTTTTGGCGAATGCGTGACTTCACAGAAGTTTTGTTTTTGTGATGAATGTGTGACTGGATTTTTTTTGCAGATGCGTTCAAAAAAAGTTTTTCCCAGTGAATGCATGACATTTTAGATTTGATTCTGTTGTTAGTGTGTGACTTTGCCTGATTTTGAACTTTCTTTGAAGTATTTTTTGTGAATGTGTGAATTTCTTTTTTTCAGGGTTTTATTCATAAATGTGTGACTTTGTTTCAGGATTCTTGTGCCGTATGTGCTTTTTATTGGAATTTGGAACTTTTTATGGAATTAAGGTGTTTGTAGTGAAGGGGGGATTTTTGTGGTGTGTGTGTGTTTGTGTGTGTGTGTGTGTGTGTGTGTGTGTGTGTGTGTGTGACTTTACAGGATTTTAAGCTGATTGCGTAACTTTTAATAGAGTATTTTATTATGAACGTGTTATGTAACTTTTTGTACAGGATTTTTGTGGCGAACATGTGAGTTTTACAGTATGTGATTCATTTTTGATTTTCAATACATCAATCCCCTGGTTTCTATTACCAGTGTATGTGTAAACCCTCCTCATGCCTCTTTTTATTCTTCCCTGACACAAGCTTGTTTGTGTGGTAAATATCAAAGATTGCACAGATTCAACATTACGGCAATTTCCAGAATATGTCCAAGTTAATGCAAAAGAAATGGTACTGTTTGCATGCAAAGTGTTGCTTGGGAACCTGAGCAGCACCAACTTTTAATACTACAAAGTTTACAGATGAAAAGCGCAGATACAAAAATCTTCTTTAACTGATTTTCATATCTAAACAAACTAAGTAAGCAAAGTATATTTGTTTTCATGCCTGGATAATCGGATTAAAATTAAGATTAATCTGACCTCATTAAAGGACAACACAAGACACAAGGTTTGCAATATCAAAACAATTTAGAACTAAAAGTTAGATGTTGCCCAAGGCGACCATTAACATGTCACATCTAAAAACAGGTGGAAAACGACAGCCGTGTCTGGTTGCACCCCATCCCTCAAGAATGAAGGAAACACCGGGAATTTCACCAGCTGATCCAGAAAGATGCGACATGTGAAGGACTCCTCGGACAGTCAAAATACACAGCAAGCCAGTCAGAGAAATGCCACCGTCTGCATTCAATTAGCAGAAACGGACTTTTCCTTTACACGTTTGGATCATGACATCCTCCCCACCCAGAGGACATTATGTCCAGTACGCTGAGGACGCCGACGTCTCGCCAGGCACCCGGAAGGACAGGACAGGCATTACCGCCACCTTCTGGTCTTTCCTTGATCAGTCACTTTGCTCATTTTGAAAGGGCACCCTTGACCTTGATGAACCTTTGACCTCTGAGACAAAGACACAGACGTGAGAACGACGTCAAAGATGGAGATTGTTAGGTTTAGTCTTAATCTCGGGACAGGATCACGTGTCACAAAACTTACCATTTATTGATAACATATGATACGTATTTTGCTCTTTGGATAATACCATGTCAGTAATGCGGTAGAGTTGGCAGCTCTGTTTAATAATGATGTGGTTCTGACAGTAAGTACATACTGTAGTACATCTATTACGAGTCGCTGCTAGATAATTATCAGGAAACTCAGTAGAGGAAATGTCACCGTTAGTGATAAACATCGGCTAGGCTAGTCTAGTGTTGCTTGGACAGCAAGCTATAGAAGTAAAACTTCACAGATTAACTCATGAGGATTTTATTTGATGCTAAGGACACAGGAAATGTTTGTCTATTGAAATAAAAAGTGAAATTCCTCACTTTTCATTCCAAAAGTGACACAGATGACATATTCTCCCTCCTCATCGTAAAAGAAATGAATGGTCAGGGCGCCCTCTGTCGTCTAGACAGCGAAGTTGCAGTACTTTATATCCACCATGAGCTTCTCTATAGAACTAGGGACATTTGGGAAATTTGGGAACTCGAGTTAGCCTAAACTGCATGTAACTGGAGGAAAGCCACCAAGCTTGGGCAACCGGGACCCTGGAGGTGCAAGGCGACAGTGCTTAACCACTAAGCCCCATGCTGACTAATATAATATAATTAATAAAATAAAATATAATATAATAATATAATATAATATAATATAATATATATAATAATATAATATAACTATGATTGAGTCAAGTACATAATGTTTAAAACAAAACCACTGTAATGTTTTTATAAACATACATTATTGTACATGTTTACTTTCTGACTTTATTATAAGTATATATATATATATATATATATATATATATATATATATATATATACACAGAACAGGAGTGGCTTCCATTCAACACCAGTAGCAGAGTCTCACCAGCAGATGGCGACACAGCTCTACTTTTAACAAGGTCTGTGGTTGATGTGCAATTTTTAAGACATTAAAATATTAATATAATATTGATGTTTATGGTTATTGTTTTAACAACTCATTGTTGGATAAACAAACAAACAAACAAACAAACAAACAAACAGAAAATCAGGTCAGACCCATTTTATCTGTTAAAATTAATTTTTTTTCTTTTTGTATAAATTAAGCTTATTGTTGGAACAGGAATGCAATTTAACTCGCTTAGTATAAATCTAGCTAACATACGGTAAATGGCATATTTAGCATCATCTGCAAACCGTTAGCTAGAGACTGTAAATCCTGGCCTGGTACTGTATGAGTGTCACAAGAGGTTTATAGACAATTGAACTCTAAGCCTTTACTAGGAAGGCCAAGGGGCATGGGAAAAAACACTACAAAAGATTCAACTGTTAATAAGTGGAACAACTAAATGGCCATTTAGTCGAAGAAGCAAGCAGGAGGATATCATCATAGCTTGTATTAGGATGTAATATGATTTAAATGCTATTAAAGGTGTTAAATAGTTTAAAGCCCATAAATGCTAGTTGATCAGTAAAGAGCTACATGAATAAAAATAATATGAAGAATTTTTTTTTAAGTTGCATGTGAATTCTCAGCAAGTATTTAATTAAGTCAGTCATCTGATATGCTACAGTATACATTGGCCCATGAAATTCCAGTAAAATGACTAAAATAGCCAAAATGAAGATAAATTTTAAAAGACCGTCTAGTCTAATAATGACGACTACTTAGTCTAAAGACTTGCACAAATATTATTTGAGTTGATGTTTGAGTGGAAACGGAACGAGACATTCCTTTAAACACATACACACACACACGCACGCATGCACGCACGCACGCACGCACACACGCACACACACACACACACACACACACACACACACACACACACGCACACACACACGCACACACACACACACACACACACACAAAAGGCCAATGCATATCAGCACAGTTATATCTTTAGTAACAGTGCCAGTGAAAATTATGGGGGAGGGAAAATTCTAGCATATAAATAGCTGAAAAAAAAATATTAGAAATAAATAATTATTGCATTTCGTGAGGAGCAATTGATATGCTTAGGAGATGAAGAAGTAATTATGAATGCCTGCAGGGAATATATAGTTCCTTATAGTTTCTTGGACTGATACCAGATATTCACGTACACTGTTGCCTGGGATTTTTATTATTATAATTTTTTTTTTTTAATAATAAAGCTTGAAAAGATATGGAAATGTACTGTATGTTTAGCATCCAAGGAAAACATGATGGAAATCTGAAAGCCAGGACCAGCTTTAATCGTTGACTGCTAAAAAATCTTTCCAAACATGGCAGAAAATTCACATGCCATCAATTATGCATGCTTTAAATGAACTAAATAAAATAAATAAAGGAATAAATGAAATAAATAAATAAATAAATAAATAAATAAATCGAAAATGTCTATAATAGTTGGTGAAACTATTATTTATACAGATTACCTCTCATGCAAAACTGTGCTTGTGTTGAATTAGTTTTATAATTCTATATTATATTATATTATATTATTATATTATATATTATATTATATTATATTATATTATATTATATTATATATATTATATCTTTTTCCAAAAAAAAAAAAAAAAGATCCCACTTTAACAGTTTAGAGTGCCGACCTTTTATTCAGGCTAATTCAGGCTTTTTCAATACGCGGCTACAAGCTTAGCATCATTTGGGCTCCTGTCCCATTCCTCTCTCTGGTAGAGAAAAAAATCTCAAACTCAGTCAAGTCAGATGGTACATCGCCTTTAAAAAAAATTTTTTTTTTAATTGGTTATAACTACAGGTCTCAGACCAGACCACTTTCAAACTTTCAGACACAGCTACTATTGTGTAGTCTTGGTGTGTTTTGGGTCATTGCCATTTCGCATGGTGAATGTTAGTCCCATTCCTGAGAGCTCTTAAGCAGGTTTTCCTTTAAGGACGACTCTATCCATTCATCTTTCTTTTGATATTGAGAAGTCTCTCAATGCTCTCAGTCTTCTCCACCGCATGAAGAACCACTGTGTGTTTCACCTTGAAATCCACCTTGAGTCCTCAGAATGACATGTCTTTAACTGAGAAGTGTCTGGATTATCTATCATAAGGATCTGAGACAGAGTTTGGTACATTTTCCAACCTGCAGCCTTTGGGAACTTGCCCAGATCTAGGCTTTGACGCAGGCTTGCCTCAGAGGTTTCCATACTGTATGTCTCTGCCATATATACTGTATATATATACACACATATACAGAGACGGACATAAAATGTATACACACTTCAACAGTTATCTATTTAATATTAGTTATCATGTGATCATCTAAAAAAGGGGCTCTTTTTTATCTCATATATCATATATACTATACTACACTGCACGATACTATATCAGGTCCCTTATCCCAAGTGAAGGGTAATCTTAATGCTTCAGCACACCAAGACATCTTGGACAATACTACGCTTCCAAATTTGTGGCAAAAGGCCCTTTTCTATTCCAACATGACTGCGCACCAGTGCACAAAGCAAAGGCTATAAAGACATGGTTTGATGAGTTCAGTGTGGAAGAACTTGACTGGCCCTAACACAGAGCCCTGATTGACCTCAACCCCATCGAGAACCTTTGGGATGATCTAAAGCTTTTACAATGTACTAAAAGTAAATTTTTTCACCATGCCATTATGTATTTAACAAAAATTATGCCAAAAGATAAAAAGCCATTTAAAGTATTAATATTTTCCTGTATTACGTTTTTTTTTTTTTATCTCACACATCATTGTGTACAATTTTTGCCCATTCTTCTTTGAAAGACTGGTTCAGTTCATTGAGGTTTTTTGATTCCTTTATTTTTACTTCAACCATTCTGATGTAAATTTTAGCTGTCAGACTTTAGAATACTCTGGTATACGGAGGAGTTTATGGTCGACTCAGTGACTGCAAGGTGCCCAAGTCCTGTGGCTGCAAAATAAATCCCAAATCATCACCTCTCCACTGCTTGTGCTTGACAGTCGGTCCTTTATGAGCTGTTTCTGTTGAAATGCTGTCTGGTTTTTGCCGAACATGGCGCTGGGCATTAAGGCTAAACAACTCAACTTTGGTCTCGCCTGACCATAACACACCGTTGTTGCAGAAGTCTTGTGGTTCGTTGGATGGAGTTTAGCAAACCTCAGTCCATGTTCTTTTTAAGAAGAGGATTCCCCTGGTAATCCTACCAAGCAAACCAAAATTCTTCAGTCGTCTTATAATTATGCTGTCATGGACTGTAGTGAGGCCTGTAGGCTCTGAGAGTAGCTCTTGTCTTTTAAATTTTATATCTGAGCATTGCACGGTCTGTCTTTGGGATGAATGTGCTGAGACGTCCATGTGCTGGGAAGATTGGCAGGTGTCTTGGATGTTTTCCACTTGTGGAACATTGTCCTCATTGTACAGTGCTGAACACCAAATTGTGTTTGGAAATGCTTTAATAACCCTCTCCAGACTGATGTGCAGCAACAATTGCTTATTTATGACTATTGCTCATGTCTTTTCCTCTTGACATTGCGTTCACACCAGCAAACTGCCAAAACTTGGGTTTTATAGTGGTCTGCACGCCTGCTGATAATCAGGTAATGAAGGGCTGATGATTGCCATCACCTAGCTGCATCTTACCCTCTTTATTGTTGTTCATCTTGTAAAGTTTGTATTTGACAAACACTAAAACCTGTTACAATCAGATGATTTTTATTATATTTTTACACATAAACAGTTTAAAGAAGGAGCACTAACTTTCACACATGGCCAGAGAGATTGATTGATTGATTGATTAATGGATTGATTGATTAGTTGATTGATTAATTGATTGAATGATTGATTGATTTATTGATTAGTTGATTGATTAATTGATTGATTGAACGATTGATTGATTAAGTGATTGATTAGTTGATTGATTAATTGATTGATTAATTGATTGATTGGTTAGTTGATTGATTAATTGATTTAACGATCGATTGATTAGTTGATTGACTGATTGAACGATTGATTGATTGATTGAGTGACTGATTGATTGATTGATTGAAACCTGAAAGGGTCTTTTCTGGCTCAAGAGGGTCTGGGTCACTGATGAGGATATTAGGGCACTAGATGGTGATGTCGTGCTATTTTTTATGCAATAACTCCTCAACATTTTGTATTTATGCAATAACTCCTCAACATTTTGTATTTTCTGGAGTTTTGCCATTTAAATCCACTTCCTGTTTTTTTTAAAAATTATTATTTTAATTATACAAAAATAAAAATCTTAATTGAATTTACCATGCTGGACCGCAATAGGTATGAGTGCTACTGTTTGAATTCTTCTCTTTTGGATTATTGAAGCCTTTACTCAGATGGCTCCGTCTGCTCACATACTGGATCTGCATCATTCTATTCTCCTTATACAGAAGGCCCTCCAGCATACTTTCGGCCCCCATAGAATTAATGCATGTACTGTACTATACAACATGTAACGTCTACTGTGCTAGCCATTACTATAAAGATCACACTATCTGTGAAACCATACATAGATCACTTGACACCAGAATAGATTATTCATTCTGTACGGTAGTGCTGAAAGTCTTAAAATGTCTTGTAATCTGTCCAACCCCAGGCTCAACTGTACAGATGACCAGAAACAGGATAGTTAGCCAGGATCTTTGTGTCAACTTATCTCTAGCTAGCATAACACATTCCCAGGCCTAGCATCTCTGCTAATATTACCCTATCAACTGCCACCATGCATCTTAATACATACTGTATCGGGTCAGCTGGGGTGTGGTTTGAACTGCTTCTGTCGGACTGGAAGTGATTTCCTACGAAGTCAAACTGGGAATTTGGTTGTGCAGAATAACAGAACACAGCTGCGAGAGTTAAAAACTCTTTACTTTCACTTCTCTATATCATCCCCCGCTACACTAATGCATATATCCCAGCGTTTCACTAGTGCTTGGATACCAAAGGTACTTCAGTACGCCAGAGCCATGATCGGACTCACTGCCTGCTTCACGTCTGAAACCCTGGCCTCCCAGAAACTCCTTTATATACAGAAATGGCTTAAAGTGAGGTGAGAGGGGATGTGACAATAACTCCGAGCTGAGCTCCTGTAACGTGCAAGTGGTGTTTGGGAATGTGCAGCTTTCTGTAAAATGTTTCCACCATTTAAATATTGTACTGTGGCTAACAGTCTTATCACCATGCTGTGCTTGAAGTCTCCTGTAAATGTCTATCGCTTTTATGCCTTAATTTCTGTCAAATTTCATTACAAGTCCTGGTTTGATTCGAACACCCCTCATACATAGGAATCACTATTGCAAGCTTTTAAAATGCACATGGTTTGTGTTGCTTAGGTCGATCAAACAGAGAGTCCACCAGGGTTTTTATTAAGCACAATGGGTGGCTGGCCATAAGAGGGGCGGAGTCAGATAATCCTAGACCACTAGGTCAAACGTACTGTAACATCATAAAATAATCTATGTGGCTATATAATAATCTATAGAGCTAACTGTTGCTTAACTTTATTAAAATTACTTTATTAAAAGAAGATATTGTATCATACTGGAGTCTCTTATCCAGACACACTGAAGGAAAACTGTATGTTGCACAGTTCATCTGTATTTATATCAACAGCTATAATCCACTCCAATCATATAGCAGGGTTAACAGTTACGGGGAACGTTATCCAAATTCCAGCATGATTGACAGGCCAATCACTGGACAGTATGAGGAGAAGGGCAAGAAGAACTGAATATCGCATATATGATCTAGCATAATAAGAACTTTCACCCATCTCATCTATTCATTTTTTCACTTCCTGCCCTCTAGAGGGATGTCACGCATCATAATACTCGCACGACTGCAGACAACCTATTATAGAATAATTATTCATAAATGATCTGCATGTATCACATCTGTTATACGAAGGAAGTGTAAAAACCTAACAACGCAATCATGTGACCTTCAGCTCCGACTCAGAGTCCATCTCAGAGCACATCTCCCAATTACACTGAATCTTTTGTTCATCTCATTTCGTGAGCTTTTGATCAATTTTGCTTCCATTCATGCGGTGTGGTTTGTAGTTGCCTCTTTTGTCAATCGTTGCTTTTGTAAATGAGCTCTCTCACCCCTGCAGTCCGTGTTTTTCCCAGATTTGAATAAATGAAACGAATCGTCTTTTGAAGTAACGGAGCTTTCATGTGAGGCCGGAGTACGAGATGAGGAGATCTTGGGTGACAGGAAGCCTTTGAGAAGATAAGTGGGATGCAAAGCCGGGGGTAATCCTCCGAGTCTCGTGGTACGGCTGATCCTTCTAACGATAGACAAAATCTTAATGTGAAGAGAGTTTAATTATGTGGTTTTTTTTTCTTTCCAAGTCTGCCCTTTATCTACAGTAAACCACAATCAACAGTTGAAGATTGAACTTTTTTTTTTTTTTTTTTACACTATATTAAGCTAAAAATTAATGTAGATATATATCATATTGATGCACAATTTGTGAGACGTTTGGGACAAGCATCCTCAGGACGGTTTAGACGGACACTGAATCTAGACCGGCTCCTGTTGTTGTTCTTCTGGAAGCTCCAGGGGCGGATCTACCGGGGTGGCACAGGGTGGCCCCATTTGCCACCCCATTTGCCACCCCAGCACTAGTGTCCTAGTGTTCTAAAAATTAAAGAGTTTTTTAAATTTATCTGACGTTCCAATCCAGATATCAGGTTCAAGTCATTCACACATCAGCCTTTATTTCATTTTTATAGGACAATGTAAAAATGTGCACCCTAGTATATACACCGAATAAGAATAGCGTTCCTTGAACCCACAAAAACCATGCGAGGATGCTTGCTTCAGTGTCGCCACCCCTCATAATTTTAATGCCACCCCCTTGCCACCCCATGAATCATTTTCTAGATCCGCCCCTGGGAAGCTCCCAAAGAAGGTCACTGCAGCAGAACATCTGATCTGGACACTTGATTTGGCACAGGTTTTGCCCATCCCGCCGGGTGCCCATCCTGACGCAGCCCTACTATTTATCTCCTATTTTTTGACGCAACCCTCCACGCTTGGGACATGCAGCCCAGTGGCTTGATTTGGACGAGAATTGAATCAAACCCAGATCTTATGTTGCACAGGGACGGTCTTGCATGACAGTTCCGAAGCCAACGGCGTCTTGAATGGGAACTGCGGCCAAATTAAACACAGCCATTCATAGATCTGTTGTAAACATGCCCACGCATAACTCGATATTCCCCAGAGTGAGAGCTCCTAGTATGCATACTTGGAAAAAAAAAACACTTTGCTATTGATGCTTCTTTAAGGTTGAAGGATAGTTTGAAGGATTACAGGTGCTTTCGGGTGAATACGTTGGGCTGGTTTGTTTCACTCACTGGTGCATTCGCTAATACCATACCCCCCCCCCCCCCCCAACCCGCCCCCCCCTTGTCAAATACAAATTTTAAACACAGCTATTACCTTGTTAAAAGAAATTCTCTCAGATTTAATGAGTTTAGGGTCACGGAATTCTAGCGTGTCTAAAAAGTTCCCGAGTGAAGCTTTGTGCGAGCATTGTTGAGACATATGTCGATGTTTTGTCTGGGTCGGTCTGAAATAGGTCCTCTGTATTGTGGTGCAGGAGATCTGAAAAGGTGAAAGTGGAAATGGAGAAATCAATGACAGACTGACATGACAGATGTTTTAAGCGACAGTGTAAATACAGCTAAGAGGCGCAGCTAAATTACTAACTGCACCGAAGCGCTTGATATTTTCATGTCAAAATTTTTTCAGCCATGGTTTGAAACTCAAACTGGAAAGGGGGGGGGGTTAATGTACAAATGCTATATATAAATGGCTTTTAAGTCACACTCTTGGTACTGTATGATGAATAACACAACACCAGCCCAGCTGTTTCCTTAAACATCACATTGTCAAACGATTATACCAAATACTTATCAACATTTTCCATTGGTCGCATTCATATCTTGATTAAAACTCCTTTTTTTTTTTTTTTGTTCAATTGAACCTATGATTACAATGGACCATGAAAAGTGAAAAAGGACGGAAAATCCATTTATTCCCGAAGTTGCTTTTAATAGATCTTGAGCTGCAGTTGTTGGGCCAGTCTGTGCATGCTCAGAGTATGTTTGGCATATTCCGTAGAATGATTGCATGATTTCTTCAGTTGAAGGCATTTGTAAATAAGGGTCTAAATCTGCATAAATCCAAGACGAGACTGACTTTTTCAGACGAAGGAATTTGTGGTCAGGCATTACCTGTGTTGTAAAAATAGCTCAGAAATGACCATGACTCAGTTTTGCGCAATGATACCACAATATTTAAGTGGCATAAATAGCCGTAATTATTGTCGTTTTTCTTCCCCCGTTTACTGAATTGGAGTATGTTTAGTAAGACTTTCTCTCGTGCCTCACCCTAAGACCTTTATCCTAAGAACATGACTATGTGGTTCCAGTGGGCACAGGCGCATGGACGAAGACTGGAAAAGTACCAGGTGATGTTTTTCCAGTGTTTTGGTGGGATCGTGCCAACTGTATCTTGAGACCTCTGCTCGAAGCTGAAACGAGTGGAACACGATGTGGTCATCCTCTGATACAGTCAGGTGTGAAAGTGCGTACCTCTCTTTATTTTTCGCAGTGGGTCTCATTATTAGGCAAATACTGTACAACATTAGATGAAAAACAACATATATATATATATAACTTTTTCTCACTGGGAAAAGTTTATCTATTTAAGAAAAAATTTCAAAGAAAAAAATAAAAACATGTGAAGTCAATATGAAGTACCTCCTTACGGCTTCCAGAGGATTTTTGGCAGTTTTGGCAGTTTGCTGCTCTGAAGCATTCAATGGCAAGAGCAAAAGACATGTTCTTTTTAGAGACGTTAAGGCTGTATTAGTCACATGCACATCCCAGCACAACCTAGTGGAGCTGGGACTTAAACCACTAGCCTTCTGTAGCCTTCTGGTCAATAACACAGCACCTTAGCCTTCTGAGCTACTGTACCACTGCCCCATGCCTTGAACAGCAATCTGGAATGTCCAAACAATTTGTGTTGTTCAATGTTGCAAGTGGTTAGCACTGTCGCCTTGCATCTACAGGGTCCGGGTTCGATTCTCGGCCAGGCACAATTCCTGTTTCTGTGTGCATGTTCTCTCCGTGCTTGGTGGGTTTCCTCCAGGTACTCCGGTTTCCTCCCTCAGGAAAGACAAAGACATGCAGATTAGGCTAATTGCCGTTCCCAAAATTGGCCGTAGTGTGTGAATGAGTGTGTGAATGAGTGTATGTGTGTGCCCTGCGATGGATTGGCACCCTGTTCCAGGGTGTACCATGCCTTGTGCCCTAAGTCTCCTGGGATAGGCTCCAGACCCCCTGAATACAGGATAAAGTGGTATAGAAGATGAGTGAGTGAGTGAGAGAGCGTTGCAAGTGGAAAGCATTCAGGACAATATCCCCAGGACTGGATCGCCCAGGACACCAAGGTCTGACCGTGCAATGTTCAGGACATCGGCAGCAGTTCCTCTGGGTTCTGGACTTGTTCGTCCAGTGCATGCCATGGGTTTGTAATCAGATTGAGGTCTAGGAAGGTTAAAGACAGTGTCGGTGGCCTTGGGCTCTTTCCTAGCAGGGCCCTGTATCAGGTGGGCTGTGGTGCACCAGATGTGTTCTGGCGCCTTTCTACTGTGTCCAGCAATGACTTTTCGGACCATTGGACCGTCTCCATTGGAGATCGGACCATTGGACACCATGGGCATGGGTGAACCTTGGGCGCACACCAGTTTGCTGGTGTATAGTTGGTGATCAGTGGCGATGTTGTAGCTGATGTGTGTATATTATAACTGTTGTATGTATTGTATACAGTATGTCCATATGTTACATGTATGTATGGAAGTCCACCACAAGCCTTGGGATTTTGTACTGAGGTGCTTTTCTGCTCAGCACAGTGTAAAGAGTAATTATTTGGGTTACTGTAGCCTTCCAGTCAGCTCAAACCAGTCCGACGACTGAGGTGCACTTTTCCGTGTAACGTCTAGACACAGTCCATGGAAATATCAAGAGATTAGGAGATTGTTGTCACCAACAACCATGCCACAGCCTGCGATGATCACATTTTGTCCCGATTCTGGTGTCTGATACGAACTGACTCTCTTGATGTGCATCTGGATTACTGCGCAGTTCCCACATGATCTCGTATGACTTGTTTTTGGTATATTGTAAAAATCTATAGATAATAATAATAATGATAATGAAATATCTCAATCTTAACGCTAATTAGCTGACCAGTCTAAGTTAATTACATTACATGTCTACTGTATGTGAATCACACATTAGATACAGTACATACAGTACTGCACAGTATGTGCTGGATAGAGTTTATCTTATTAGGATATTAGGAGACTCGAACTTCACAAATACATTTGTGATAGTCTTCTCACACTAGCAGATTTTAAATTATGCAGGCAAAGAGCATTATCACGGCATTAAAAAATAAAATAAAATTCCATGCATGTGCGTGCACGTGCACGTGATTACAGCCAGAAGAGACGGGGTTGCTCCTGAGGTAAAACCACTATTATGTGTTTTTTTGTGTCTAGTCCATCTTTCTCATAACTCTGGTTACGTGTTTTTTTGTATATATATATTTTTTTAGATAAAAAAAAAAAAAAAGGAGGTGTGCTTTTCAAATACACATCTGGTACAGTAGCTTGGCTGTCTTTTTATTGCCCGCGAGATGCAATGAGTAGCTTGTTGTTCTTTAAGAGCATATATTTATCACGCTCAGAAAGCGACTCCCCAACAGCCCCCCAGACGGAAATCAGCGGAGCAGAAAAACCGATGACAGACTTGCTTTTTTTTTTTTTTTTTTAAACCTCAAGTCTTTCTATTATTTCCTTTCTATAAGTTTGTGAAGCCAGCGTTTGGCTCGGTTGCGCCTATAACCACCTGAACACTTCTCGCTTTCGCCCACATGAGAAAGGTCTGACTTCATTTGCACAGCACATCTGGGCAGCTTTCCTCTCATTTGAATAAACCGAGGCCGAGTCTCAGCACATTTTTTGCGAATAAGAAATAAGCTATTCCATATGGGAAAAAGAAAGCATATTTTCCATATTGGACGTTTCACATGTTCGAGTGAGGATTTTAATGCATGTCTTTTAAATTTGGAGGTAATTGGAGAGAGAGAGAGAGAGAGAAAAAAAAGTGTGTCCCACAAACAAGATGCTGGAGCCTCGTCTTGAACGTACATCTTTTTTTTTCCCCCACTGCAAAAGAGGTAGTTATTGGATGGCGGGATTAGCTTAATTCCAGCAGCCAGGCTGCAACCAAGAACTATTTGTATTATTCTGTTGCCATGGGAAGCAACTCAGGTTTATTATCAATAAGGATATGAACATTATGAACCTTTGGTCTGTGGTCACTGCACCAAACCAAACAGCACTAACATTAAAGCCAGAAGTAATGACTTGCTTCATTTGGGCAGAAACACACTCGAGCAGCCAAAAGCATTACAAATGTACCTGTTTTTTTTTTTTTTTTTCCTTTGGATGTTATAATACTGGATTCTGTGTTCAGAGGTAAAATAGTTGTTATTTTTGCCTCTGCACATCATTTTGTAACGGTTCATCTTTTAGAAAGTTTTTTTTTTCTTCTTCTTCTTTTTTTTTTTTAAAGGTTCTTATGCAGTCCAAGCACTGTGTCCGTGGAAAAGAGAAATCCATTACACTCGAGATTGCATTCAAATGGGAGCAGCCATCATTTTGGCCATAAAATAAAGCAAATGCCTAAATATACTGTAATCAGTATATAATATAACTATATTTAATATAGTGCAATTAAGTTAAACTGTGTAGTCATTATACTCACAGTGCAAGGAAAACATGTCGTGGCTGAAAACGTTCCAGTGAAAGCGTAATGTTAATGACACGCGATTTCCATCACTCCTTTATTACTTGAGGGAATAAAACACTTCAGGGTGTTCTGTTATTGGAGACTGATCAACACACCAAGAGAAGAGATATCATTAATATCCTAGCCAAGTTGGTTATTTTCCAATAATAGACATCGCTAAGTGTTTTCTTCCTCTTCCAGTACGTACCTCACAGCAATGTCTTCGTGTTCACAGTGTCTTTGAGCTTTTAAGCAGTGACCTGCTATGCTTGTTTGAATTTTTAAAAAAAATAATTCGAATTAAAGCGGCAGCACGGTGGTGTAGTGGTTAGCACTGTTGCCTTGCACCGCCAGGGTCCGGGTTCGATCCCCGGCCAGGCTCGATTCCCGTCTCTGTGTGCATGGAGTTTGCATGTTCTCCACGTGCTTGGTGGGTTTCCTCCGGGTACTCCGGTTTCCTCCCACAGTCCAAAGACATGTAGGTTAGGTTGATTGGCGTTCCCAAATTGCCCGTAGTGTGTGAGTGTCTGTGGTGCCCTGCGATGGATTGGCACCCAGTACCCTGCCATGTGCCCCAAGTCTCCTGGGATAGGCTCCAGGCCCCCCGTGACCCTGAATACAGGATAAAGCGGTATAGATGATGAGTGAGTGAATGATTTGAATTAAAGCATGTTGTGCGATGTCTACAAAAGAAGTTACTTCCTGGTTTCATCGTATACTGCAACTACTAAAGGGCGTTCAAATCAAACCAGGACTTTTGGTTGTGCTGAATAACAGGACACAGTTATGAAAGTAAAGACCCCCTTTATTTCTCTATATGATCCCCTGCTACACTAATGCATTTATCCCAGCGTTTCACTAGTGCTTGGATACCATCAAGGAAGAAAGTTTTCTTTCTTTCTCATGCCGGAGCTACAGTATAATCGGACTACCTGCTTCACATCTGAAACCCTGGCCTCCCAGGAACTCCTTAAATGGCCCTAACATGCAGAAATGGCATGGAAGGAACTCAGGACTGTATGGTGGTCTGGTTCCTGTAATGTCCAAGTGGTCTTTATACTGTAAATGATCATGTGCATGCATTCTTTTTCTGAAAGATCAAGTTTTCAAGGCTGGAAGAAATTCAGTGAGTTCCAGGCCACCTCAGCAGGATCGTCATTCACAGACTTACAGACTTCTTTAAAACGTTTGCGCGTTCAAATGTTTCACTGCGGCTAAAAGACTCATGACTGTACTGCACTTGAAGTCTTCTGTAAATGTCAATCAGCTTTACAGCTTCATTCGTGAGAAAATTCATGACCTTACTGGTTTGACATGAACGCCCCTCGTACAAACAGTCATTTGCATGTTTGAAATGGTTGTACAGCTTACAGCTGAAAAGTGCTGACATCGAATACTCCTTCCAGAAACAATACAGGAATATTGCCTTAAAGAAAATCATCCATCAGAATTATTGAACAAACAGGTTTCGTCCCTCTGATAGCTGTTTTTTATAGACGATGAATGCATTAATAATGTATAATCCTATAATTTGTCAAATCTAACCTCCTGACGTTCTGTCTTAAGACGTTATTATCGCTGTGATTGATTGTTTAGTTTCATCCTAGTGCTATTAGTACATTTTCCCCCTCATAACACTGTCCTTACAATGTTTAAGAGGATTAAGGTTGTAATACCTGACCCTGTCTAACCCCTGATTTCATATCCCTGTGTTAAGTGAAATTAGGTGAGGTTTACAGTAGTCTTGAACACTTTTGTGTTGGGAGGCGGCTTAGATAGCATCGCCACCTGTCCTGAGCCGAGCTGCAAATCTGTTAACACTTGCTGCACTGACTGCGGCTAATTCGGTTAGAACGGTAAGTGGTAGAGATCTCAGGCCTCAGACATGCAGCTTCATTGGCTTTATGATGATGTGGTTAAAAGGGAAGATATGGTAGGGTCCGAAGATCTGAACACCCCAACAAAAAACAACCCGGAAACATGGGGAAACATGTTTTGTGCACAGAAAGGAAAAAAAATATTTCATTTAGTAATACAAAAGAACTGCGAAAAAGATTTGTTTTTGACCATTTCACAATAACGGCAAACTCTCACAAAAGACAAGCAAGAAGTTACGATTATATGGAAAAGAGAAAAAAATAGAGGAGATAAAGAGGTAAAGGTGTGTAGAGAAACCCCCCCTCCAGTAATGAACTAAATAAAGCCATTAACATAATCTGTGATTTAAGCACCATAAAGCTTATGGCACAGCTGTGACCAAGGACGCTGTCCACCAAAAGTCAGGTGTGAAGGTAAAGAAGGTATTAGAGAAGCAACCGAGTTTGTAAACATTCATAATCTTGAAGGGGGTAAATACTTATGCAATTTACTATATATATATATATATATATATATATATATATATATATATATATATATAATCTGATCCAAAGCCCCATTTACACTGCAGGTCTCGATGCCCAATTCTGATTTGTTGCCTATAACTGATTTTTCTGACCGTCTGTTTACACGTCCTTTCAACTATGACCCATATCCGATTCAGGTGTTTACATTTGCCATACCGTCTGAAACATCGCGCATACTTAAAGTGAAATTCTTGCACTACACACTAGCCAAGATGGACGAAGGTGAAATATGCTTGTTGCTAGCTCTGCGATATATGCAAAGTTCGCGAAACGGAGAAAGAGGAAAAGGGCCATCATTGCAGCCTGCGCATATGCTTAATTTATTGTGTCCTCAACCATTCAGAGGAATGTCTGGGTGCGAGACGTGTCGGGGTCGCTCTCTGGTGGCTTGCAACAGGTGCAAAGAAGTCGCAGTTTTAATGACGTACAGAACGCAATCCCTCAGAAAATCCGATCTGTCTGTTTACACGACAATCACATTAGCACGTACCTGATCTATACCTGATTTATTTCCACATATGAAGGAGGCCTGAAACCGATCTCGAAATATCGAAATGCATGCGTTTTTTTCCTGTTTACACGGACATAGGAAATATCCGATATGTGTCACGTATGAGCAAAAAATCGGAATTGGGTCACATTTAACTGACAGTGTAAACGTAGCTCAAGTGTAACATGTAAATAAGGAGGAGGAGATGGCCAAGAACCGATCCCTGAGGAACCCCCTGAGCTAGCAGTAGTGGATTTGTATTAGCCAGTTTCAGCAAATGAGGTCTTTAATGAGGATTACAGAGGATTAGAAGCAGTCAAAAGCAAAGACTGTTAGATCAGCGCCTGTGTGATGAGCCGTTGTAGAGGTCATGTTTTTCTGGGTCAAATAGCAAGCAGTAAAACACCTTCAAATTTTACTTTAATTACACTGATCAGCTATGACATTAACACCACCAGCAGGAGAACTGAACAACGTCGATCACACATGGGCTGCCAATGCCCACGCATGCCTGCGTGGACCAAAAACCAGCCTGTCTGTTCCAATCCCAAAGAAAAACCAATGCAGCACAAATAAAGTGTAATAAAGTCAATGCTGGCCATGAGAGAAAGGCACCAGAAGTCCCAGTGTACCACAACCCAAGGCAGAGGGCCAAAAGGGCTTCCAAAAGGCTTCCAAATAGGATATGCTACACAAGCAAGTCTGATCCACAGAGGCTCCACCCCCCCCACAACCCACAGCAGTCAAAGGAGCTGCTGAAAAGAGCCGCCCCCCTCCCCCCCGGCAAGCCTCCCACCTCACCCCCCATGGGGCCAGAGCCACCCGGTGGCACCAGGGGAACTCAAAACATGAGTGAAATCGAAGATCAATGTCGATTGGCAAGACTTTGCAATGATATCCTGACCTGCAGGAATCGGGCGAGGAATTAAAGATATGGTGATCTCTGCTGGTTTCTCTGAGTTATTGTGGCAAGTTGGAAGCAGCAGAACAAAATTGAGTATGGCAAGGTGGAGGTTCCATATTTGGAAGTCTCCCTTTATAGACGTCCCGTCAGAGACAGAAATAAATGGATCAAGAAGAATTATAATTATTAACACCACCAGGATACAGTATCTATTAACATTAAACAACAGTCGAATAAGGCAAAGCCCAGAGATCTTAAAGAACAATCTTGGAAGTACATAGACCTTGAAGGAAGCACACCCAGATGGATGCAATCACTTGTACAAACAATGTCATATCACACGAGCAGACAAGCTAAGACTGAACAGTGTTAGTGCATGGTCAGTTCAAGGCTTCACGGCTACACGCGTCTCCGGCGTCAGTCTATTTTAAGCTCCGTGATTGTCGGCTCGGAAAGCACACAGGTGTCACTAATCAGCGGAGGTGTGCGGCGGCCGAAGACAGATCTGTGACAGTATCGTAGATCATGTCTGGCTTTTCATTTGTGTTTGGCCTCCTTGATTTTCCATTTCAGGGTGATTCAGAGGAGAGAACGGCCAGAATCGATGCCAAAATGATTTCCTTAACAAATACATGGTCTCTTATCACCATTTCTCGAAACACTCGTCTCAGTAACACCTTTTAAAGATGGAAATGAAGTGAATGATACTGTGAATTTACGAGATTTTTTTTTTATTTTCAAAAATAATCTATTAAACCCCATATATATAAATCCTTCCTATTCACTATAGCATTTACACTGGATACTGAATTATATGCCGTATGATCAATAAATGAACTACAGACTAGGAGCTTAAGGCTTCAGGACGAGAACTTGATGTGTTGTGTCAGTTTGTCACAAGAAGCGTTCGAGTCAAACTGGGACTTCCTGGGACTAACATTTACAGAAGACTTCAAAGCATAGTCTGGTGATGAGACTCTTAGTCGCAGGAAACTATTTTCACCAACACCACTTGCACATTACAGAAGATCAGCTGGGAGATATTGCCGCCTCTCCCGTACGGTCCTGACCTCGCTCCAAGCCATTTCCACATGTTTAGGGCATTAAAGGGAGGCCAGTGTTTCAGACATGGAGCAGGCATTTTGATCATACTGAGAAAACGGTTTACGTACCTTGATGGTATCCAGGCACTAGTGAAACGCTTTGATGAGTGCATTAGTGTAGCGGGGGATTACTGTATATAGAGAAATAACGGGAGTTTTTACTCTCATATCAAAAAAAGACTCAAACGCCCCTTATTATGATCATTTCATTAAAACAATCAAAACAAAATTTAGATTTTTTAAATTTTACTTCTGGCAATGATCCCCGCCAAAAAAAAATTATTCATTCGGATTACTGCTGGGAGGAATGTGTTTCCCGGACATGCGTCGGGTAAGTAATGTTCCCAGAAGAGGTCTATCGTAATTATGTAATCTCTGTATAAATCACAGCCACTGTTATGTCTTCATGTCTGCATGGTCATCACAACAAATGCACACTTTATTTTAATACCAAGTGATTGTATTGTCCTTTATTATAAACACTTACTGTATGGCTTGTAGCCATAGACCAGTTAATAAGTCACATGGGTGTAACGTACTGTGCGAAAAATCTCAGTTACTTAACGAAACAAGTCTGGAGCATCACTTATGATATATCCTATTACTTTTATGGTCTTGTGCTTAAACCGTACAACAGGTGGATTATTATTATTATTATTCTTTTGACGATAAACAAATATAAAGTTTAAACTTATATTTAAACTTTATATATACTGTATATTAGATGTGTGCACAAGTCCGTTTCCAAGGAATTTAACCGCACACTCACTCATAAGTGAGTTTTTAAAAAAAATGTACAACGGCATCTGTCGAATTTTGGAGTGAACTAACATTTTTAGGCCTTGCTGCGAAATGAAGGTGTGCATTTATCGCCTTTATTAAGTAGATTTCAATTGCTCACTCAAAAGCATGCAAAACATATCCTGTTTGGCCAGGATTTAATGATATTGCAAATCAATTGATATTATTATAATACTGTATGTTTAGATCAATTCACAAATTAAAATGTAAGTTTTTTGAATGCTACTGTAATTATTATTATTATTATTTTTTTAATGTGACCTTCTGCAGCAAGTGTTGGTGGGGTCTGATCTCTTGGCTGTTTATCATACATGCCAGTCCAACAGCAATTAACTAAAATCAGGGACAGAGGAAGCCAAGAGGAAGGAGAAAACAAGTAAACTTCCTAGGGAATGCGCCCACTTCCCCTCAAAGGGGAGGCTCCCAAATGGTGCACGAGTTTGTGTGTGCGTATGTGTGTGTGTGTGTGTGTGTGTGTCGGGGGAAGAGGGAAACTATCTTGGGCCTTTAAGTCTAAAGCCTTGGGCTATTTAAAAAAAAAAAAAAATGAAGAAGGCAAGAAAGAAAAAAGAAAGCAATGACTTCCTCCTGCCTTTGGAATCTGCAGCCTACTCGTTGCATCTGATCTGCTCACGCACAGCCTCAGGGCTGGAAGACATCCAGTCGTAATTGATTGAGCTAAAAAAAAAAATACATATATAATAATCTTACATTTACATTCAGTGAGAACCGGTGATTACAAACAGCTGCGCTGATATCCAGACATTGATTTTAATATTAGAATGACATTTTTAGAACGCACGAAAACCGAAAGACTATTAGCACTTAAAATACAGTATATTGTTATTACTAACATGGGTATCTGTCTTTCAGCTCCAGTGGTGACTAAAGCAAAAACTCCTAGCGATGGAAGGAACTTTCTGTCTTATGTCACATAATGTATAGACACAGTCAGACCAAAAGAATTGATACACATTTCAGGATTTTTTCCCCCATGATGTACTGTATATTTTATTACTATAATATAATATTAATAATATCATAATATTACATAATATGATTGTATAGCAATAAATTTAATATAAAATATCAAAAGTTTTATTTTCCTGAAGTGTATGTGTATATATATATATATAATTATACACACTTCAGAAATATATAAGCATTAGTATTATATATATATATATATATATATATATATATATATATATATATATATATTAGTATATAAATTTATGTTGTAGCATTAGTATCATATCAGTATCATAATAATACATAATCAATTATGTACTAGTTAAAAAAATACGATGGTTGTTCAAGTCAAACTGGGATTTTTGATTTTGATATCATTTCTCTGTATAACACTAATGTTACACTAATGCACTTCTATATCTGCTATTATCTGAGTAATAATTAGTGGATTATTGTTTTTTTTTTATTTTTTTATTTTATTTTAGCTGTTTCTTCTTTCGGATGTTTTTTATTTTTTTATTGTGGTTTTAATTATGTATTTATTTTTTCTAAGTATAGAACCAATGTCATGATTCTATCATTTGAATTTGTAGTGTTGTTTTCCTGGACCTACTGGTATGGTGTGTTATGTTGTTGCTTGATTGGTCAGGACACACTTAGAAAAAGAGATTTCTAATCTCCTTAGTGCCAGTGAGGTTTTTCCTGGTTACACGAAGCGCCCTTTCGATTCGTCAGTGTTAATTATACACAGATCCAGGTCAATTGAACAACATCGATTATATAACACAAGACTCATCTA
>QNUK01000023.1:2742500-2940000 GCA_013621035.1 Clarias magur | reverse complement strand
TAGGAAAAAAATATTTTTTGTTTCAACCCCAAAAGTTCGCAAGATCTCACAAAAAAAAAATTTCCGGAAGAGTGGCGGAAAAAAATTTGTCGCAAAAAAAAAAAAAAAAAATTGTTTCTCGAGATCTCGCAAACATTTCGCGAGATCTCGCAAAAGTTCGTAAGATCTCGCAAAAAAAAATTCGTACTCAGAGAGCACCCTTTCCACATTTTGGCGCCAGAAATATAAGTGACGTGGTCTCGATTTCTTTTCCTCCTACGTCCTGTTTTTTTTTTCTTCATGCAGTTGATGAATGGAAAAAAGCCTAACAGATTAAATATGTTGGCAGTATATTTCAAATGATGAAAATGTATTGTAAGGCTAATGAGAAACGTGTAGTGATGGTAAACATAAAGAGCAGGACACTGATCAGATGAGTCTCACATTTAGTTCAGGAGGTCAGACTTCATCCATTTATGCTGATTTAGGACATACCGTACATCTCGTTGAGTATTAATTGCACCCGTATGAATTATAAGGTAAAAAAAGGTTTTTGCATCTATTGGCGAAAAAAATGGAAAGCAAAAAAACAAACGTCGTCCCCTTTTGCAAGAACAACAGCCCAGTCCCTCATGAAACCTGCCCTAACAAGACCAGTCTCCTTTGTGTGTGTGTGGGTGGCATGGCTTGGCGTTTTTCATCCTGTCACATTCGTACTGGCCTGAGTATGCTCCAAAAGTCAACTGGTCCCCTTAGGAGTCAGGGGAAGGAAGACCCTTGTGTTCTTAACCAGCTTCCCATGGGAGCCTGAAAACGCTAAGCATGTACGCTGGAAAAGCAGAGCCCTGCACCACATGGCCACCAGGCTCCGTTTCTGTCACCTAAAGAAAATATACAGGGATGAAAATGACAGCAGCTGGCCAAGTCTAACGAGAGATGACTGATTGTCGCTTTTTTCTCATGGTGAATGCTTTTTGGATCGAGTGAGACAAAACCAATGTGGATTTAACCCCCATGTTCCATTCGCTGGAATAATATTTCTGCTTAATCTGCCATTTTCGTTACTGTACACAATTTATTCCACAGCGCTGTTAAGATCTGTATTCCGACGGGCCAGAATAGAAGGGTTGATATTACAGTATACACGATTTAATATAACAGCAGCTACTGTATGACAATAGTTCATTTCAAATGACAGTATATTATACTGTAGGTTTGTCCTGCAGTAACAATTTAAAAAGTATTCAGCATAATTTAGCTCTATTAGTGATGCGTCATTTAGAGGTGCTATACAGTCTTATGCAAACTTTTGCACAGTGCCATAATAATGTTTTTATTTATTTATTTATTTTCATATTATGGCATCAATGTTTGCTGAAAATATTGTGCATGTTTTCCATTCCCAAAAGAGACTGTGTGTGAACATCTTTTCAATAAAAAAAAAATCACCAAAATCTGTTATTTATCAAGGGGTGCCAAAATTTTTGCATAAGACTGTATATACTCGTTTTTAAATAGGTCTCCAAAATATGTCAGTTACTTAAATACCATTCAGAACACACAGTCCGGCGTTCCTGAGATGTGTTCTCGTTCACTCCTGGTTGAAATGAAATGGTTTAAAACTGCGGTTTTAAAATTTAAATGACTTTGTTGGCCAACTGCCACACCCCTTTGCGGAAGTAGATTTTTCTATCCAATCAGAACACAGGAAACTGGTCTGAAATTAGAACGATGTGTCCAAGCACATTTATAGAGAAAACAGGGGAAAATGATTTTAAAAAATTCTATTCTATTCTAATTTTTTACCCTTTAAATAAGAAAAAATGTCTGATCATTAATATGATGCTTTTTTTCTGTAAGGGGACATAGATTTAATGTTTATGGAAGGCCGTCTGTAAATGTTCTTCAAAATTAAAGTCTTCAGGACAGGAAAGCAAGCAAGCAAAAAAAAAAAAAAAAAAGGTTTATGCGGGGAAAATGGCTACGTCCTTCTGTAAGTGATAACTGGAAATTACACATCATGCTCCACAACCTTGAAAAGTAATTAAACAGATAAGATGATGAACAAAAAAGTCTTCCCAGGGAAATTGCTGTGCTGAGGAACACATATTGTCAGGCAGGCATTCCAAAAAGTAATGAATGCATTGCATTGTGTCTAGCATAAACGTACCACCTTGTTATGATTTTAATAATTCCCCCCCCCCTCCTCCCCCCAACTCTTTCATTGGGTGATGATATCTCTAAAGCTAAATAGAATAAAGAAGTTTAAAAAAGAATACTGTGCACAAACCTTTTCATGACAAGAAACAAGAATCAACCTGCGTCAATTTGCAGAACATAGAAGGGTTCCTGGAAAATTGTTAAAAAAAAAAAAAAAAAAAGTAGTTTCCAGTGAACTAGTCTAAATGTGGGAAATCATTAATCATTTTTTTGTTGCACATGTGGGTCAGCGTAGTCTGTTCAGATTAATGTTAGATATACCGTAAGAAAAATATACCGTAAGAAAAACAAGGAGTGAACAGCCATGACATTTCAATGGAACGTATATTTTTACTTTAGTCTGAATCGATCACGCTATGGGGTTTATATATATATATAAATTATGTGATGTTTTTTTGTAAAACTGGCATGTTATTTTGCCTAATGTACATTTTTCCATTAAAACGTTGGACTTTCCTTTGGCATTGAAACAAATGGTCTTCTATAGCCGCATTCAACCATTTCCTTTTGTTTTTAGATCCCTTAGAACACAGCGTGCTTGTGATATGCCGCTTCTTATTTCAATTGTACAACATCATCCGAATTTTTTGTGTGGTTTGTTACCTCACTATCCCACCACTCAAATCCTTCATCCCACACTTTACTCCATCATCATCATCATCATCATTCTAGCACGAAATTATGGCGAACGTCAAGTTGGGTTGACGTACAGTAAAAGTCTCGTGAATTCAGATTCGACTGTTCACACTGCAAAAAAATCAGACCTATATCTGATTTAGGAGCACACATGGAGTGTCAATGCGATTTCTGTTCACACTGTTGTTGGAAAAACAAACAAACAAATAAATAAACAAACAAACAAACAAGCAAACAGCAGACCTTACCCACATATGATAGATAAAAAAAAGAAAGAAAAACAAACAAATAAACAAACAAACAAAAAACCACTTTTGCTTGTGATTGAAATGTCTCCTAAACCTGTGAACGTCCTTGCAATCGGCTTGTACAATGCACAAAGCTGGTCTAGTTGGGTGACTGAGGTACAGTATGCATTAACATTTCAGTAAAAACTATTCATGTACATGAATAACTAAAAGCTTAAAAGTGTGAAAACACCCGTATCAGCGTTTTTCAAAATGAGAAATATATTTTGTATCCGTTTCTAAATAACGTTTTATTAGTTTTTGATAAATGTCGGGATTTCTTGGTAGTGGTGTTAGACATTTGGACTACGCTACAGATCGCATAAGCATAAGCAGTTGTACACAATAGTATAACTGGTCCTGCCAAGCCAAGTCTCCGTCCAATCCTCAGAAATCTGCCTTACATTACGTGCAATTTACACTTGGACGCAGCTCCGCTGTGTGTACCACAGTATCGACAACCCCAGTCTCTAAACTGACACACTTATTCTTTTTGGCAGTGGCCTCTGAACCAAAGTCCCAAAGCACCTAACACATCCTGCTTTCCATCACTGGTATGACAGCTGTACTTAGCTCAGATTGTCACGTGTTTCCAAAGCGCAGCTTTGACCTTTAGGTAGGATCTGGCTCTCACAAAAAAGCAAAAGTGTGTGTGTTCATTTTGAATGAAGATTATTATAGAGAAAATTATACTCTATAATTAAAGGCAATTCAAGTAGATGATCGGATAAAAAAAAAAAAAAAAAAACGACATATGTATAACTTAATGAATAATAAAGAAGGGTTAATTTAGCAGTTCTTTGTTGTTGTTTTAAACCAGCATTCTCTTTGATCTGTGCGGGAGAATGATGTAAAGGAGAAACAAATGAAATGGAGTTGCATCCCCAGAGCCTGGTTGGAGCGTGACTGGATGGTGCAGGGCATACGTGCATGGAGCGGATACCTGGCAAAACCCGAAGGTGATGATTAACAGGAGGCAAATGAACGAAGAGGCTGAAATGCGATTCTGTGAACTCTATAAGCCATCAGGATTGCTGAGAAGAGAAGGTCAAAGAGATGCCTCCATCACAGAGAGATGAGCCAAGCTAGCGCTCCTGAAGTTAAAACAAAGAAATCGAGCGGAAAAATAAATTTCTCTTTATTTCTTTTTTCTGTCTCTTCACCTCATTTGTCAAAAATATAAACTCCAGGAACTTTCCGCTGCGCGACGGCATTCTGGTGCCAGTGCTTACTTATTGCTGGACATACAGTATCAATCACGTTTGGAGCAACTGCATTGCATAAGTGCTTGTAACTTTGCAAATATAATAAAAGTTATATAAAGGTACCACTTTTTGACCTTACAGTTAAAAACACATACTACAACAACAAAGAAAAAGAATGAGGAAAAAAAATACAGAAGGCATGGACGACATTTCTTGGACAGCCATCGTTCTGATTAGAAATTCCAGCGCAACTGTTTACACGGACGATGATTCGATAACATGTGTGTTTACATTCCCAAAGCTTTTAATCAGAAAATAAAGTGGTTCTGCCTGCTATGAAGTATTTAATCTGATGGAAAAATAAAAGGCAAAAGGAAAAGGAGAAACGTTTTAGGTTAGGCCGCCCATCAATATATATATTTTTTGCAACAAATCCCGCCTTCTGCGTTATGATTGGTTACAAGGATTCAGCCTCGTCTGGGATTGGTTAGATGCTGTACTACGTATGAAACGGTGAGCCAATCAGTGCTCCTTCATCACCCAAAGACCCGGTGGATAAAAGTACTGTAAACATAGGAGGGTAACATTGTAAGCTCTTCTCACTGAGTTTATTTATCAGCAATAAAGGAAAACTTCACCTAATGTTACCTCCACATTCCGCAAACATAGGCAGAACGGATTCATTCATTCCAACAAGAGGGAAGCGATCTGATCAGGAGTTCACATGGCTAATATTTACATACTGAAACTATTATCAAAGGCTTACACCATCCCTTTCATGACCCGAAATTCATTCCGATCAGACCGGCTCAGGTCAGACCGCTCTGGCTGAGGCAGTTCATTAATGCAGTTTTATTCTGATTGGGTTGTGGTTCTGATTCTTAGTGGAATGTTAAGGTGCATGTAAATGTATATAATGATGAAAGTAAAAACAAAAGTAAAAAAAAAAAAAAGTAAAATCAAATGGGTTTAAATTGTCATTCCTCCATACGCCTAGCATACATGCATGGTAAAAATGGTATAACGTTATGCTACATGTAAATTGTTTATCGGAAAATTTTAACTTAGAATAGAGAAGAAGAAGAAGAAGAAGAAGAAGAAGAAGAAAGAAAAGTCTTGCTTTGTCTTTGTTTCTTTTTCTTTTCTACATACATACTGTACTTATCGATACCCATACAGTATACTTAAAATAAAAACAGAGGATGGAATTTCTAAGGATTGCAATATGTTAGTGGTAAGTTAGTGAAGCTGTGCGATTTTTCGAGTCATATCTTTAAAAGTTCAGTTAAAAAATACAAAAGTTAAATTGTCCAAATTTGTCATTCGAAAAAAAACTAAAATTCAACAGCTTTTACTGAAAATAGAATAGACATGTAAAGTATATGTTTTGCAAGAGTACCTTTTTCTTCTTCTTTTAGATTTATAGTCGACATGTTGCACTACTGCCACCTACTGGACTGGAGTGTGGAGACATAACATTTGAACAATCAACAAGTTAATATATATATCATTTTAGCAGTTTATAATACTTCAGAGGGCGGCACGGTCGTATAGTGTTAGCACTTTTTGCCTCGGACCTCAAAAGTCCAGGTTTGATTGCCTCCTGTGTGCATGGAGTTTGCATGTTCTCTCCATGTTTGGTGCGTTTCCACCCACAGTCCAAAGACATGCAGATTAGTCTAATTGGCTTTCCCAAACTGCCCGTAGTGTATGAATAATCGTGTGTGTGAGTCTGCTCTGAGATGAATCGGCACCCTGTCCAGGCTGTACCCCGCCTCGTGCGCTAAGTCTCCTGGGATGGGCTCCAGCCCCACGCGACCCTGTATACAGGATAAAGTGGTATAGACGATGAATGAGTGAGTGAGTGAGTAATCCTTCAAAACCAAAAATAGAAATATACAGTGGCTGCTTGAGACCAAGCACACATTAAACGTATTAATTCAAATCAAATAAAAATGGCAATGCTCAAAAAGAAAAAATTGAACCATCCTATTGCGTCTAACTATGATTCACAAATCAACAGGACTGCTCACAGTAATGAAAATTGTAAGGGAGTTACAGTGTGATTGGTGGATCTGGCATAAATGTGTTAGTCGATCAGTTGTTAAATATGCAGCTGTATGTGTTTGACGTCCTGTGTTTTCATATTAAACCACAGACTCTGCTGCTTTGCATGAGTGGGTGCTAGCGATGCTAGGTGACCTTCCTGGGATTGTGTAGAATGAAATCATCATTCATCACCGCAGGGATCAGGGCCAGGTTATGCTCTCTTGACATCTAATTACAATGACAGAATGTCACCCATGATGATGGAGTGGACGTTTTACCATCATGCCACTCCGAAGCAGTTAAAAAAAAATATATAACGACAAATTGGCAACTCCAATCACACTTTTGGGTTGTAAATGAACGTGTAGAGAGACATAAGAAATTTTTTTTTTTCTGTTAAGTAAAGGTAATACAGCATAAAATACATGAAATAGAAAGTCTTGTTTAATTCACATGGTAGGCACATACTGTATATTGTTTTTCTCTCTGGAGATGACATGGCTTGCAAATCTTCGTTCCTGGAATGATCACGATTCGCGTTCGAAGGTCTTTTTCGAGTCACTCCTAGAGACCACAAAAATGAATTCTGGAGCAGGGTTGCAGCACAGAATCTGACTTATAAAGCCATAAATTCAGAGTCTATCTACAAGGGTTTGAGTGACTACAATGTTTTATGACCATTGACCCAAAAACCACAGAAAGAAATATACAGTGAGCGCAGCTGTAGTTCTCCTTCGGGTCCGACCGATTCAAACGCTTCTAAGCCCAAGAATGCGGCTCAGGCGATCTGGCAGCGATCAGCCGATCCACAACAGGATCCAAATCATAGTGGGAAAAGAAGAAGAACACTTGTTTTGGGTGACAGTCACATGACATGTGTAGTATTTGGTTTCGAACACAGCAGCTAAGAAAAAAAATCCAAGACAGAGCGTATCTCAAAAAACATGCATAGAAACAAAAAAGAAAAAGAAAAGAAAAATGGTGAGAGAGAGACAGAAAGAGACAGAGAGAGATGTGTGTTTTTCTTTGATTTCTCAGACTTTGAATGAAAAAAAAAAAGTTCACACAATTTTGCAATTTGAAATTCCTGAAGTAATCCAGATATTATCCGCAACATAATCCCTCTTTCCCTTGCGCAATCTTTAGATGATATTCTATACCAGAAAGTCGTCTATGCATCATACAACACTGTCTGCACCTTATGCTTTATGAAAAAGAGGTCCCTTTCTTTCTTTCTTCTTCTTTTTTATATGTTGACTAAATGCCAAGAGAATCGTTTATCCTCAAGTAACAGTGAAGCCATGTGGACAGCTTGATTAGGCAATTCTGACAAACCGCACGGTCTCACGAGTCAACTGATATTAAAATTTATGAAGAGTTGTAGTCAGAATACCTGAGCTGAATTTAGACGTTTAGAATGCCACACACTTTTTCACATGTGGTCCATGTTTTTTTTTATTTTTCCATCGGTTTTGTTTCATTCTGTGTGTTTTTTATATATGAATCATGATGATGACTTTTTTATTTTTTACATGCATCCTTTGCACAATTATCTTTTGCATTTGTTTTTTAAAAGGTGATTCTGATTTTACTTTGTTAATTTATTTTCACATGAATTTGCTTTTTGATGCATTTTTTCCATTCATGTTTTTTTTTTGTGGTTTTCTTTTTTTCTTAACTCATTTATTTTTTCACGTTATTTATTTTCATGTGATTTTCTCTCAATGCATTTATTTTTTAATAAGATTTAACTTACTTCATTGATTCTCACATGTGATTGTTCTGCTTATTTTTTACCACCCTAGACAAACCTATAACATAGTTTTCTATCTTTTTCATGTGATTTATATATGAAAAAACTTCACGTACATTTTCATGTGATTTCATGTGATTTTCTCTCACTCATTCTGTATACTGTAGCACTTATCCTGTACATTCTGGGCAGGGTGCCAATCCATCGCAGGGTGCACACACACACACACACACACTCACGCACACACACTCACGCACACACACTCACGCACACACACTCACGCACACACACTCACACACACACACACACACACACACACACACACACACACACACACACACACACACACACACACACACACACACTACGAGCAATATGGAAACACCAATTAGCCTAGTCAGCATTGCATATCTTTGGATTGTACATGTGATTTTACATTATTTTACATTTTTAGATGTATTTTTATTCATATTTATTTTCACATGATTTCACATTTGCAAGATTCACATGTTATTAATTGAACTTGACTTTATTTAATTCATAAACGTTCATATACATTTTCCCCCTTTCTTTCTTTCTTTCTGTCTTTTTTTTCTTGATTCATGTATTTTAACAAGAATTGTTCCTGATATATAATTTTTCACATAAAATTTTATTTGGTTCATTTACCTCCACCTGCATTTTTTTTCTTGATATTTTTATTTTTACGTGCGTTAAAAAAAAAAAAAATGCTTAATTCACCTTAGTACAAATACACCTTCATACATGTCACTTTACTGGATTCACTTTTTACATATGTATTCTTTTTCTTCATTTGTTTGTGTTAAAATCTATTTACATTTATATAAGTTACACAAGTACATCTTTTTTTATCAACTCATTTATTTCCCATGTAATTTTCGAATTTACCTCGAAGTTCTTCTTAATTAATTTATTTTCAGGTGCTTTTTTTTACTTGATTCATAAATTTTTATATGAAGATTCTTCTTTAATCTTTCATTTTGATGATTTAACCTGATTCATTTCTCATATGACTTTTCACAATATTTGATTATTATTATTTACCTCAATTCATTTCTACATGGTAATTTTCCCATTTAATAAAACACATGGTTTAATTTATTACGTCTTATCCTCATAACCACGTGTGTCAAATGAAAATGTTTTTTTTTTTCTTTCTTTCCCGTATGGTCAAAGCCTAAAATGATAGCAGTTGCACCTTTCGTTTGAATTCACTTGTTTTGAATAAGTCAAATGAAATCCATCTCACTTCTTATTAAGCTAAAGAATTTTCCTTGAGATCAAATTGGTGACTCATGAGACGTTCAGTCAGACCAGACTATGGACTACATCCAGCGTGGTCATCTCCTGCTGTTTCTATATTTCCACACTTTCGTCCTTGGTTTATTCACATGATGCCATCACTTGAGCTTTTCCAGATCTGAGCAGGAAGGACTTGTGAGAGTTCGGGTAAAAATTAAACCAGACTTCTCATTACTGCAGTGAAACTCTGATGGGCGTTGTGGACTTCGTGATTCTCTGTTTATTTTACCGTCCTGCTAAATGAGATTACTGGACAAGTTCTCAGCTTCTGTCTTAACCCTGCTTTTCTTAAGTTTACATTATGCTCAATCTGTCAGACAGCACATTTATACTTCATTTACGTTGAATTATTTAACAGAGGCTCTTATACAAACTGACATATAAAGTGTAAGTTGGCCTGTGAAAAAGACACTGAAAAGCTGAGTGCTCCATGAAACGGACTTTTGGACTGCATCACTGATGAATATTCACATCCGACTGGTCAGAGCGAGTTCGTTTTCTATAATAGCAGCCCTGACAACAGGCGCACAGGTGTACACTGTATTAATTATATCATAACCGATGTACCAATAGAAGAGCATTTTTGCAAGGAGTCTCCAAAGCTGTAAACTGACATGTTGCATTTTCCTGTTTTATTAACTGAAAGACAGAAAGGAGTTACAAGGAGTAAACAAGGATTAATAATTGTCCCTGTTTCAACATCAATAAATGTATATTTAAGCAATAAGAGGGAGTGCTGTTATGCTGGTTATCAGCATGTTAGCATCCAAGTTCCAGTGTTACGTCCCAAATAACCTTAAATATATAGCTATTGTGCAATCACTTGTTGGACACACCAAGCGGACTTGATTAGATTAGAGAGGGATTTGAGGTTTAATCTTGTGTTAGAAATTAGTTAGCAAGGTACCTCAAATTAGGTGCAAAAAAAAAAACACACAAAAGCAATTCGGGAACACCTGAGAAGCAATTATTAAGTAGACAAAGATGTTGATTAAGATGATGTAACTGGATCAGATGTGTTTTCTTGCTGAAAGTGTTTCCGTGGCTGGTTTTGAGTGTGGGTTTTGGCATGTACCTGCTCTCTCCTCAGTTCTGCGGACGGTACAGACCTACAGCACTTTCATCCATTCTGTGTAACATTCATCCATGCTAGTGTAATTAACAGTTATTAGAACATCTGGGACAAGGTCTGATGCATATAGCTAAATTTCCCAGTCCTGTCACCATCTATTATGATCACTCGTGGAAAGCCTCTCGTCCAATCAGATTACTGTACTTGGTCGGAACGAACTGTTCTAAAAAAAAAAAAAAAACAACAACAGACATTTTGGCATGCTTATTCTATTTATTGATTTCGAGCCGTTAACAGTAACGCCTCTCTGCTTTATTGCGTTTTTAGCATAGAGTTACAGAACAGCATGGGTAAAAATAGGCCGGTTGGTCCAGTACTGCTTAGGATTGAAAGATTCGTGGTGCAAGAACACACATCTGATAAGGTTATGTCATTTTAACCAACGCTTCATCTGCTTGCTCTAAGTTGCTCTGAACTGCTCTGAATCTTTCGTTACTGCTAGTTAAGGTAAGCCCGAGCTTCCACCAACGGGGAGACTTGCCTCACCGCTTCGTTCACACAAAGACAACCCAAGGTACAGTACATGATAATGCATGATTAAGATGATCATTATAGTGGCAAAATGTTTTTGTTATTGCTGAACTTTTTCTGTTTTCACATAGTTTATAAGATTTAGCTCATGTAATCAAAGGTCCTTAGTATTACTACACTCATGGATTCAATTTGTTTAACAGCAGCTCTAGACACTAATTCTATATGTTTTTCTAAATGCTGCAAGCTTCTTTCAGTATAGACTTTAAGCAAAACGAGAGATCATTCATAAGGTTATTTCCTAGAGACATAGACGCACACACATCCTGTATACGTACACTTACTGTACTTCAGTTATGTCCAGAGGAATCTTGATTGGTCATCTGTCATGCTGTCTCAACAGGTGGCTTCTCTCTGATGACAAATTGTCACTGTCTGACCCTGTAAACCCGATGACAGGATGGGTAGCAAAGACATTACTGGGCGATAACACACAAGCACACACATACAGTACTGTACATTGATCCTACTGTTTTACTACAGTACATGCACTAAATTATACATACTGTACTTATAAGGACCATCCGTTACTAATGAAGCTAATTAATGCCATCGTACACCTCAACTCAAAAAAATTAACATTTTGGCTTTTTTCTTTCCAAGGATATAAGAACATGTCCCAATTACCATGTACGCCCTGCACACCCAAATCATCTGCGCATATGCAGTACGCACCCCTAAGAACCAGTTTCAGTATCGTCGATCATTTTTTATTTTTATATGAGTAGTTTAGATAACGAATGAACGGTCTCGTTTTAGGGCCTCCGCGTGTCAGCGTCGACTTTTTTCGCCGTGCGAAGCAGAGATTCATTTCGGTCTCAGCCGAATGACAATAATACATCTCCCAGCACAAGACAGAAAATGCCAAGCAGCAAATAGACTCCGTATATTCGGCTAATTCGCGTAATTGGTTTGCCTTGGCAGCGCGTTAGCACGTCGCGGAGCGTGAAACGTCTGCATTTAATAAAAAGTAAAACCCAGGCTGGAAGCAGAGCGGGGCAGATGGACGCGGGGTACTCCCGTGATCCTGCCGACAGACCGTTACATGCAACGACCAGAGAGAGAGAGAGAGAGAGAGAGAGCGAAAGAGCTCTGACCACAGAACTGGCAGTGACTAAGCTGAACATACCGACGTGCTGAGGCAGTCGGTGCTTTGAACTCCTGAGCATGGCGTGAACAGCCTGTGTGTGAGAGAGCTGACAAGTCCTGGACTCTACAAGACAGATGTCACTGCCATTCAGTTTAAGTGGGAATGCGTGAGAAATATGCCACCAGTTTGTTTTCTTTTCTTTTTTTTCTTTTTTTTTTTAAAGCAAATTCCAGTTGAAATCCAGCTGAGAAACCAGGCGACCACTGGGACAAGAGATGACAGAACACGCGCACTAATAAAATTCTCCAAAGGAATAGGGTTACAGTTGGAATTAAGCATCATTTATAAAATCTGGAGACAAGAAAACTGAATGACCACCATGAGCCTGGTTTGAAAGGGTAAATCCACTGCCTGATCAATTTAAAACTCTTATTAATTTTTTTTAATCGATCAAAACTCTTATTATGAAACTCTTATTAATCGCTGTTTAACACTGACTCCATACTTTACGTTTGCACATTGTTGTAATGTAGAAATTTCCCCACTGTGGGATGAATAAAGGTATATCTTATCTTATCTTATCTTATCTTATTTCATTAAAAACATGCATTGAGACGTTAACAAGACATTTAAGACACTGTTGCAAGTTTTCTATGCTGGAAACGTTTCGCTCATAAATGAACAACAAGGTCGAGTTTTTAGCATAGAATTACCTAATAGCATGAGTGAAAGTAGGCCGTTATGGTCCGGTCCTGCTTAGCATTGAAAGATTCATGGTGGTCTGGAGGACTGGAAACTGGACTGGAGAGAGCAGCCGCCTGCCAAAACCCACTTTTAAAAAACGGTCATGGAAGCACGTTCAGCAAGAACACACAGCTGATAAGGTTATGTCATCTTAAACACCACCTCATCTCCTTGCTTCTAAGTTGCTCGGAACTGTTTTGAGTGCGTTTTAATCTTTTGTTACCGCTAGATAACATAATCTTCCGCCAACGTGTTGACAGGTTTATGTCTCACCTCACCGCTTTGTTCGCGGCTATCACAAACTACGGCGCTAATTAGCTTCTGACACGAGGCTGAATTTCTCGCTAATTTTCCATTAGTTTCCATGGTTTCCCCGTGTTTGGTGGGTTTCCTCTGGGTGCTCCGGTTTCCTCCCACAGTCCAAAGACATGTAGGTTAGATTAATTGGCGTTCACAAATTGGCCTGAGTGTGTGAATGAGTGTGTGTGTGTGTCTGTGCCCTGCGATGGATTGGCACCCTGTCCAGGGTGTACCCCGCCCTGTGCCCTAAGTCTCCTGGGATAGGCTCCAGGCCCCCCGTGACCCTGAATACAGGATTAAGCGGTATAGCTGATGAGTGAGTGAGTGAGTGAGTGAGTGAGCACTCCAGATTTCCATTTCACGCTAGCCCCAGTACAGTTATTTAGCTGAGGTTATTCTAAAGACGGATAAATGGATACATAGAAAGAAAGTTGTACATTGTCCACCACGTCCATGGTTTATTGTTTTCAAATTTTGGCTGCATAGTACCAGTAAGAATTTTTAACTACTTTCACCCATACTTCCTTGACAATGCTATAGGACGTTATTCAGAAAGTTATCCAAAAAAAACCAAAACAAAGCTTTTTAGGCATATGAGCGTCCGAACCAAACGCATGTATGTCCGAAAACCATTCAAAACTTGTTTGCGTCAGTGAAAAGCCAAGGTCTTTTTGTGCAAGATGTAGTAAAGACATCTTATCTTAGCATGGGTGCTGCTTTCAGTTTCGTTTTTAAAGTAGTGACAAGAGAAACCATAAATCAAGTAAGGTTTAATGTCTATTTATTTAATAGTCTTTCCCTAAATGTTTTGATTGTTTTTCAATGCAGTGATATGATTATAGTTTTGGAAATCGGTAATATTGGTAATATTTTTGGGTGGCTGGAACAGATTATATGTATTTACACTATTTTCTATGGGAAAATGCGTCTCGCAATACAAACGTTCACCTTAAGAATTTGCCTCCAGAATGGATTAAGTTCATACGGCGATATGAAATCATTGAAATCATGCTGATATGAAATCATTTCATTATGTGAAATTTGCAGTTTGTATATTTTGATTGAAATTAATTCATTTTATCCAATAATGGACAGCTTTACGGAAATACAGTATATATATCAACTTACTGTATGAATATAATTTAAATATGATTCAAATATCTCTAATGAGAAAGCAAGGTTGACCAGCGTTGAGGAAAACCTCCCTGAGACGACATAAGAAACAAATCTTGAGGGGAACCGTCCATTATAAAAACACGAATGCTACCCTAATCATAAACAAAGCATCTGTAGGAGATTAAAAAAAGATTGTATAATTAAAATAATAAACAATACTTACTAGTAGAGTAATAAAAAAATTTTTTTTTTGTTTTTTTTAGCCTAAACTAAGGTACAAACCAGCACTTAACTGCAGTTACACATCTCGTCACTGCCGTCACTAACGTTTCTGCCAAGCACAACATAGGTGGGTACACAACATTAATCTTCACAAGCTGACACACTAAGTGCTCACTGCAGCCTTGAACAACAGTCAAGTGTGCTTTTCACCATTAATCAACCCGCGTATAGAATGCCATGTTTACGTCTCGGGATCGAGGCACCACGATGGGTTCAGCCTCTTTCTCTCTCACCATCCACGTTGCCTGATAATGACATCAGACAGACGAGAATGCCGTGGTCGGATCCCTCTCCCGCTGACCACAGTGCTTTGTTCTGTGCCAGTATCCTGAATCCTGCGCGCTGATTAACCCTGGACGGTGAGTATTTCTGTCCTGTTTTGTGCTTAAGGTTTTGTGGAGGGGAAGCATGTCCCATGTCAACCTCGACAGAAATCCCATTTGCATTTGGATCAGTCACAGGCGTCTGGTCACCGCTGGAGAAACCATTAGCTCCTCGGTAGCTTGGCTCCACGCTTTCAGGAGTGCTTTCAACAATGTTTAGGTGACCAAACATAAGCAGTAATAAGTCGGCATGACATTATAATGGTGCCTTGATTCAGGATGCTTTTTCACCTCTGAGAACGTAAAAGGTTTAAAGAAATGTTTGACAAGGTGATGCCATGATACAGGCATATGGTAATAATCTGGCGGCATTAATGACGCGGTGTAATCAGGCGGGTTTGTGGTAGAAAATTACCACAGCTACTCATCATGTGGATCTGCGGCCAGGCTAGAAAGGATTAATGAGGTATGAGCTCGGGCTTTGGGCCCGACTCACCCACTCTTTTCCACAAGGCAACCTCAGAAGCGATGTACTGAGCCGTAGCAAAGACACGATAGTGAAGACCTTACAGCTTTTAGCATTGCATGGTATTTGTTTCTGACATTAAATGATGTCAATGTTTTGATCATTTAGAATAAAGTTCAGTACCTGTGCTCGAACAGCAGTTTAATACTGTACTATGGGTGTTCAAGTCAAACCGGGACTTTTGAATAACAGGACACAGTTTTGAGAATAAAAACGAACTTTATTCCTCTATATAATATATATCCCTTGCTACACTAATGCCCTCATCCTAGAGTTTCACTTGTGCGTGGATACCATCAAGCCATAAAGTTTATTCAGTATGCCTGAGCCATGATCGGACTGCCTGCCTTACGTCTGAAACACTGGCCTACCAGGAACTCCTTTAGTGGTCCAACAATGGAAATGGAAATGGCTTGGAGTGAGGTCAGGACTATATGGGGGATGTGGAATAAACTCCCAGCCGAGTTCCTGTAATGTGCGGGAAAGGGGTGGGGAAGGGGGAGGGGGGGAGGGGGTTGTGGATTAGGGTGGGCTTTTGGGCCTCACAAATAAATTCAAGAGTGTCACCCATGTCCAGGGGAATTTATTTTGTATGCTAATTATGTCAGTTTGGGCAACAGCTGTAAGCCCATGTTGATAGGTATATCTTAGCCTTGTACTGTTTATTTCATAGTTTGATAAGTTGGCAACTAAAAACAAACCACAGCTGTTCAGATTGCCAAAGTTCTGGGCAATAGCAGCATTTCATAAATGCCACAAATGCCTGAGTGCTGTTTCCCGCGGCAGCACGAACATCTAATAGTCTCGTTGATTATATCTATTAGTGACGGGAAAACAGGGGCCCCTGGGAACCAAATGGACACTCGTTTAAAAAAGAACTGCAGCGCTGGGACATTTCCTGTCGAAATAATGCCTCGCAAAGCAGAATCCTATTAGAAAGGAATTGCAAAAACTGGGAGAGACACTTGGCCATACTTAAGACACAGAGCAAGAAAGTGGTTTTGCCCAAGATGGATTTTACGCAGGAACGTGCATCTGGGCTCTCTCAAGCAGGGAAACTTGTAGTAAGCCTGGAGAAGCACAACCTCATGTCCATGTCCTCGAAGTCTAGCATTCCCGTTACAGCTGTGTATTTCTGAAAGAATACGATTATGGTCAGGATTACATTTTCCATAATGTTACTCTACCCACAATAATTTATTTTCCAACCGATGTGAACAAACATTTCAGCGTATTGTTTTTTTTTCTCGGTCGCATATGGTAACCGCTTTTTGTCCTGCGGTGAAACTGGAGCCTATCCAAGGAACACTGGGAGTGAGGCAGGAATATCCTGGATTGGACTCCAGTCCATTCAATGCCCACACACATTAACACACTCAATTACACTTAGGGACAATTTAGAACCACTTATCCACCAGCATGCTTTTGGGAGGTAACCAGAGAACCCGTAGGAACCCAGAACAGACAAGTGAAAGACATACAAAACACAGAGAGAAACGTGAGCTCGGGACCGAACCCAGAAGCTTTAAAATTGACGTAAAATGCTGCTACTGTAGTAGTAATTTACCTGAGAAAGAAAAACAAATACTTCAGTGGATAGTTTGGTTAAAATAACTATTTAAAAAAATAGTAAACTATTCTGAAATGAACACAGCAGTACACATGAAGAAATGCATAGCACAGATACTGTACCAGAAGTGCAACTAGTAGTGTATACAGTATACTGTACATCAGTGCAAATGTTGGCATTGTGAAACTTAAAGATGAAAGTTACGGTAAATAAGTATGAAACCCAAATTCTGCTTGTTTGTTTATCTGTTTGTTTGTTTGTGGACGATGTTTGTCCAGGAAAACAGCAGACAGCATCATCATCAACTTTTGTGTCATAGCGTGATCGTGTCTCAAATGTTCCTCGGTGCCTGTAACAGTATACAGCGTCGCCAACACCAACGGGTATTTATATACATACACACAAGAGGGTACCCGTGGCTCCGCCCGCATGCAGATACAGATGACACCCGCTAAACCGGCCCCTGCTACATCGGCTGCCTGCTCCACCTGACACCCAGGAGTTAATGATGCTGCCTACTGTTACAGGCGGTGAGGAACGCTTGAGACACGCTCTTGCTATGGCACAAAATTTGATTATGACGCTGGTTACTGCCTTCCTGGACAAACAAGAATACATATATACATATTATATTGCCAGAAGTATTCACTCACCCATACAAATCATTGAATTCAGGTGTTCCAATCACTTCCATGGTTACAGGTGTAGGGTAAAAAAATCAGACAAACATTTGTGAAAGAATGGTTCGTTCTCAGGAGCTCAGTGAATTCCAACGTGGTACCATGATAGGATGCCACCTGTGCAATAATCCAGTCATAATATTTCCAAGCTAATAAATATTACAGTCAACTATTGGTATTATAACGAAATGGAAGCGGGTGGGAATGACAGGGATTCAGCCATGACGTGGTAGGCTGTGGTAAAACCAGAGAGCGGGGTAAGCGGATGCTGAGATGCATGGCTCACAGAGGTTTCACAGAGTCAATAGCTACAGACCTCCAAACTTCATGTGGCCTTCAGATTCGCTTAAGAACAGTGCCTATAGAGCTTCGTGAAATGGGTTTCCATGGTCGAGCACTGGATGCAGTGGTGTAAAGCACTCCGCCACTTACACTAGATCAGTGGAGACGTGTTCTCTAGGGTGACTAATCACACTTCTCTGTCCGGTAATCTGATGGATTGGTTCGGCGGTTCGGCGGTTGCCAGGTGAACGGTACTTGTCTGGCTGCATTGTGCCAAAGTGTAAAGTTTGATGGAGGGGTCATTGGGCTCAGGCCCTTTGTTCCAGTGAAAGGAACTCTTTTTTTTTTTTTTTTTTGGATTTTTCCCCGATTTTCTCCCTAATTTAGTCGTGTCCAATTCCTCCCCGTCACTAGGGGGCTCCACATTAAGGCTACTACTACCACTCAACCGGGAGGGCCGAAGACTATCACGTGTTTCCTCCGAACCACGTGACGCCAGCCGACCGCATCTTTTCGAACTGCTCGCTCGCGCACCGTTGGGGGCGGCGTAACACATTCGGAGGACAGCGCTATCCGCTCCCTCCGCTGCGCGAGCTCACAGACGCCCCTGACTGGCTGTAGATGGTTAATGTCGGAGCACTATGTACCTTTCATCCCTCCCCTCTGAGAGAGCTCGGCCAATCAGCTCTCTCTAGACCTCCGGCTGCGAGAGGTTACAGCACCACCCGGGATTCGAACTAGCAATCTCCGGTGAAAGGAACTCTTGATGCTTCAGCATACCAAGCCATTTTGGACAATTTCATGCTTGTCAGCTTTGTGGGAAAGGTTTGGGGACGGCCCCTTCCTGTTTCAACATGACTGTGCACCAATGCACAAAGCAAGGTGTATAAAGACATAGATGAGCGAGTTTGGTGTGACTGGTCTGACCTCAACTTAATAGAACACCTTTGGGATGAATTAGAGCGAAGACTGCGAGCCGGGCCTTCTTCAAATGCGCTTCTGGAAGAATGTTCACAAAATTCCCATAAACACACTCCTAAACTTTGTGGAAAGCCTTCCCAGAAGAGTTGAAGCGGTTATAGCTGCAAAAGGGCCGACATCATATTAAACCCTATGGATGAAGTATTTTGATCTTTTATAAGTCTCGATGGATATAGTAGACCAAAATACAAAAAAACAACAACAACAACTAAAATGCAGTGGATATTTTCTACCAATCTACCACATGTCCAGTGACAACAGAATGAAAAATGTTATAAAGTGTAAAAGAGAAATAAGCAGGCAAGGTATATAAGCTTAGATATATTCAGCCCAATAGGAAATTGATACTGAACATTAAAGTGACATATTATCGAAAAACAGTGCTACCATGGCGTGAATTAGCCAAACATCTGCTTAGCTAGGCTAGCTCACTGACCTATCTTACTGTGGTAGGGACGTTGAGCTTATGAATCACATCACTTCCAAATCATCATCATGCTATTTAAAAGGCATAGAAGCATTAACACTTCGGCTCCACTGTCTGCAGTGTCTCAATCATTACTACTGCTGAGTAAGCATTCGGCACATGGAGTGTACACTTCCATCAGTCACGCTCCGATGAAACTCAAATGTCTTTTCATGTTGCTTACACACTCATTAATAATTGTTTAACCTGTAACAGTAATCAAAGATATTTTCTTTCATGTAAAAAAAAAATAAATAAATTATATTTATTGTACACTATTGAGTGTACTATGATTCAATTACTCAGAAAACATGTAGCTTTTTAACTGTGTAAATAAATTTGTGAATTGGCGCTCGAGTGCTACAGTATGGACTAATGAAGTTAGCGCGCCCGACGGGTGAACGATGGATTCTGCGACGCTACCTTTCAAGCTCTCCGCAGTCTCGGGGGGATCACTCGCCGTCTGCGGTTACGGAAACGGCTGTAACTATACAGTACAATGAGCGCTAATTATCCCTTGATGGAAACGGGGGGAAGGGGAGAGTGCTGATTAATGCTGTTGGCTGTACTGTCATGCTGGAGTTAGATTTGGCTCTGGTGGCTTATGTTTTTGTCCTAAATTTAAGTTTATTTAGCACTGTGGTTTCTGGCTAGCTGACGGCCAGACTTTGTTAGAGAACAAACAGATTACTGTGAAATATTCTGCCTTGTTTTCCAATGTGTACTTCAGTAATTTGTCAAAATTGCTAAAAGATTGCATACGAGAACATGGGTGTAGCTGTTTATAAATGACTAATTTCATAACAAAATGAATGCAATTTCCTCCCAAAGGTTTATGCCTTGTCAAGCATTATGATGAAACTGTTGTGAAGAGTTACATTATGTACCGTATGATGCAAATAAAACAACCAACATGCTCAACGTTTCCCCATTTAGTCATCTTCAGTAACCTATAAGCTGTAACATTGACACGACATAACATCGACGTATTATCATTCGTTACGGCGGCACGGTCGCTTAGTACTGTAGTTAGCACTGTTGCCTTGCACCTCCGGGGTCTGGGTTCGATTCCCGCCTCGGGGTCTCTGTGCATGGAGTTTGCATGTTCTCCATATGCTTGGTGGGTTTCCCCCAGGTACTCTGGTTTCCTCCAACAGTCCAGAAACACATAGATTAGGCTAACTGGCGATCCCAAATTGTCCGTATTGTGTGGATGCATGTGTGAACGTTGAGCGGAGGTCCTACCATGGTCGTAAAATGGGAATAAAAACAATGGTCGCAATTGGCCTCCACGGTCCCTAGTTGGACCTCCGAGGTTCCTCGATTGATCGATGGATGGATGGATCAATCATATACTAGTAAACTGGTGAAAAGATGGGCACTCAAGGCTCACACCAGTCCAGCCTGTTCAGTCTGATTCTACAGAAAAGTCAATGCTGTCCATGAAAGAAAGGCACAAGAACACTAAGTTCACCACAACCCACTGTGCACAAGGTCCAGCCCTCAAACTCCCCATATCCCAGTCTGATTGGTACACATGGAATGCATCAGAAAAACAAGTTGATCCTAAGAATCCTCAACCTGCAGCCCACAGCACCCAAAGGATCCACTGCCAATGTCCACCAAACATACTGTTGAAACACATCCCATGGTGTCAAAGCCACCCTGGTGGCCCAAGGTGAAATCCAAAAACCTACAGTAAGTAGCTGATCTGTGTGTATTCCGGTCAGGGTTTCAGATCCACCTCATATCCCACGGCAATAGGCATAAGTAAGGAACACACCCAGGATACCTCGATGGCATGCCTGCATCATTTATCCATACTACACATTGACACCTTACCATAGCCACTTCACATATGAGCTTGTTTTTAAGGATGAAAACCATGTGGAGAACATTCCTAGAAACAGACCGAAACCTGAGAACAAGCCCAAACCAAGGCCTTAAAGCTGTTAAGCACCAATACTAACCACTGCACCACTATACCCTTCATGTGTTTAATACAAAATGTATGGAAAACTTTAAAGGATTGAAACTGCAAAGAAAGACAATAAATCTCTGCCATATTTGATCCTGAAACAATAAATCCAGCAGCCTCAGAAACAACCTTTACATCAGCTACTCCGAAAACAGTCTAAACACACAGACCAGATGTGAAACCAAGTTCTGAACTTGAGAACCGTCACGTGAATGATGTAACTTGAAAACCAATCCAACACAAAAATCAAATCAAATCTATGACGGTGCTGTTTATCTGTCCGGTCGTCTTCCTGCCTATATTTGGACAATAAGGCATTTAATCAAATGTGATTGGATGTTGTGTTGAATTTCTGACGAACACTTACGTACTGTATACGGTCAGCGCATCATCCGCTGTAGGAAGCCTTAAATAGCCTGAGAGAGGAGCTGAGCGCTGGTCAGGAATGCGGTGCAACCTGAACATCATGAAAGTTCTGAAAGAGATGTGGAGAAACGATAAAAATGACATTTCAGAGTGGAAGTGTATCTTTTTTTTTTTTTTTTTGGTTTGTCTTCCAGGGTGTCAGCAGGGCAAAAGTTCAAAATAAAGGCGCTTCAATCAAATGGCAAACAAAACGCTATGCACATCGAGCACATTTTTTCGTTTGAATGAATACAACAGAATATTCCTGTAATGATGACAAAGAAATATGACATTATTTAATCATTTGTCCAGTTGTTTCAACATATTCTAAGATGAACTTTAAAAGCATGCTTGAAGATCCGTGAAAGAAAATCCCGAGCTTTGATCTCAGCTGTTTCTGTTTACATCCTGTTTCTCTTGTCTGATGTGACGTGAACAGTCCTCAGTCTCGTTATGATAAATTGAGTGTATGATGAGTAGTGCTTGAGCAAAGAGGAGCATTACAAAACCAAACACATCAGGGAGGAAACATCAGAGGACATGATGCCTTACCGGACATGTTTCAAATTAATTCCAGAACAAATAACAGTTCCTGGCATGTGCCATAAATGACAATTTCATTTTTATTTATTTAACTATTTATTTTTGAAAATCCAGTCATCCAAATAAACATGTATACTGTAAATCATAAACTGATGAGCTTCTCCTTGTCAGTGTTCCTCCCCCCTGCTGAGCTCCGCATGCCGTGGATATCAGCGCCCGACATGTCTCACAGAAGTACAGCGCTGATTTACAAACTGCTATGTTTGTTTAAATTGACACACATCCTATTTGGATTGCGGTCTTGTCTTCTTCCCAGTCTCGTCTCCCTACAGTAAGTCATCATTGATCACAGCTCTTTCAAGTTTTCCCTTTGGACTAGTTGGCGATTCAAGTCATTCTTTTTTCTTTATTATACCAAGTCGTTTGTGTCTACATGTTGTTGCTTTCATTTTTAATCTAGTTACTGTCTTTGCACTTTGGTCTTGGAAAAGCAGGAGTGCTACAGTACCATAGCAGGATTACCATGCACTTCCTTCAAGACTTGGTTCCAAGTACTGTAGAAAGAATGGATAAAGATCATGTTGTCCCAGAATACAGGCCCAGCATGCCTATGAGCAGAAAAGCCGGTTGCCCAAGGAGACACAAGCCTCAGTCCTCATGCACCATGTGGCCTACCCAGTGGAGCTCATCTCAGGAGCCAGAGAGGAATAGGTTCAAGCAGAGCTCAGACCAGAACCCATCAAGGCAACCTCCACATCCAGCCTCCAACTCAAGGCCAAGAAGGGGGACCATCCCAGCTGACTCTAGCTTGAGACCAACAAGGTGTCCCAGTCCAACCCAAGGCCCTCCACTGCTGAGCCCATACCAGAGAACAACAACTTCACAGCCATGTTTAAGCCAGAGAGGAAAGAGGCAGTCTGCATCATAGAGCCTATGGTAGAGTTCAACGAAGTGACATCCACTGTGAAGCAAAGTCAAGTCAAAAGCGAATTCAGCCCAGCCCTTGTATTGTCACTTGTATTGTTAAACCCTGATCGCTGACTGTTTTTGAATTATAATTTGAGCTCTATTCTGAGTCCTGTTTTTTTGCATTAAAAAAAAAAAGAAAAGAAAAAAGAATGACAAATGTTTAGATTGCTTTTGCATCTTTCGCAGCCCGCTTGTACATGCCGCATCTACTGTATCCACCTCTCATTGATCTGAAAGTGAATAGTGACAAGGTCATAATGATTCCACATGGGTAACTTAAGGAAATGTCAATGACCATACAATATAATTTTCTGCCAAATTTGCTCAACAATCATAGTCAGTTAATGTTACAGTATATCTACTACCACTATCATTAGACCATTTAATAAAAAAAATAAAAAAAACTAATATAGTAATATACATATATATCGCCATATATATCGCTACATATACAGTATATATATATATATATATATATATATATATATATATATATATATATATATATATGAAAAAGTTAAATATAAAAAAAGTTTGACCACACAGCAAGTCCACTAAACAAAGGAAATGAATATACAAACAAATCAGTGGAATCTTAAATGGAGATGATAATCAGAAGTTAAATCAACTTACTCTGTTAATTAATGCCAATTTTCTTTTTGATAAAGAATATTTATGTACACAGGTGGGTTTTTTTTTTTTTCTTATGATTTCCCCCCAATGTCCATCACTGATTGATTTTCTTTACACTATTTCTTTGTTTTCTCATTTTTATATGTGATTCTCACCCATTATTTATTTTCACAAATTATTATTATTATTATTATTATTATTATTATATATATGTTTTATTTTTTATTTTTTATTTATTTATTTTTTTTCAGGCTCAATTGTCTCATATGAGACAATCATTGTCTCATCTTTTTTTTTTCTTTTTTCTTTTTTTTTCTTTTCAGTCAGTTTGGATTGTTAGGTTTATGGGAGTGAAAATAAGAATGAAATAAATACAGTAGACTGTATAATAACATATAGTAACATAATACAGTAGATGTACTGTATGTCAGCGGCTGAGAGATTAAGCGGGTGTTAAGTGCATGAGACTAAGTGAAAGTTAAGTTAAGACAGAAAACAAAGTATTGTAATAAGTAAGAAAAGAGAAGAGAATGAAGAAATCACAGTGGTGTATGTAAATTAAATCGCTAGATTGTGCCTGTGTGCTTCTGCATGCTAAAGAGTAAGTCAAAAACAAACAACAACAACAACAAAAATCTTGCAGAAACATACCTTTGGTCCCACAGAGGAGGGGTTTCTGTTAAAACGCGGCTAAGTACGATTCTACTTGTCCGATTGGCTGAAGCGCGGTTCCCACAGCCCATCATTGGGTGATAAGTCACACAGAATGGGGCTTGGTGATAAATCTTGTTGGCATAATAAAAAACAGATTGCCGTGTGTCAACAATAGCCTCATGTAACTTCCCTCCTTCCCTCACTCCGCTTCATCCCGCTGTTTCCCATTGTCTTCTCCAGCAAAAACAGCCTGTCACATTGCTCTCGATGCTGATAACTTCGCTAGACGAAATGCAGCCTTGTTTGTTCAGCCATTATGAAAAAGCAACATTTTCTCTCAGACTTAAAAAGTCGAGGAGTCCCACGCTTGCTTGTTGTGTACCGGCAGTCTATAAAAAGAGAAATGGAAAAAAAAAAAAAAAAAAAACAAGACTACCAGCCAACAATCTCTGTATAATATCGTATTAATCGCTGCCATTATTGTAGATTGCTTGGAGGGAGCTGCTGATAGGGTTGGCCTGACGAAGGAAGCATGTGGTGTGACTTACTGTAGAGATGGTCCTGAGCAAAGCCTGATCTCTAGTCAAGTCAGGAAGAGGACGGATCAAACACTTCTGCATGATTTTTTCGCTCCATCTGACTATACATGAACCTTTTCACCTTTCGCGTGGAATCTACTGTATCACGCAACCATACCTCTAAACCAGGAAAAGAATCTCCCTGGCGAGGCAGAACAGACACCCTTGGAAAGAAATGACTGGCTTGCGGCAGGTCATGAGTGGTCTAGCGCTCAGATGAAAGTTCTCTTACGGCAAAAACCGCCCCAGGAGGACACGCGGACCGTACGCACACAGATAATCCACACGTAGACACAACTGTGCATTGTTGCACCCGAGCCACTGTCGCCTGACAAGCATCCCATCCTCGTCACTCCAGCCTCATTTAACTGTGTGTCTAAATAAAGACCCGAGTCCAGGGGAAACATTTTCCTGAGCCATAGGAAATGGAATAACCTTGTTACAGTATACTATGTGACATCACACAGGTGAGTCCTATGCAGACTTCGTTCAAATAGGAACGCGAATCCGATCTGACACGAATCTGATGTTTTTCATATCCGATCTGAGTCACTTTCGTACGTGGTCTTAGATCTGATGTCCTGTATACTGTACAGTATATGACACATAGAAGTCATGCAACTTGATGGGAATTCATGCCTCTGTGCATGCGTAGGGCGCCGACGTCATCGGTTCCCGGCAGCATTGTTGATTTCATAGGAGTGCTAGCACTCGCTGATAAAACATTTAAAGTGAAGCGTCTGGCTTTCTTCCTTCTTCTGGACCTCGACAAATACAGCTAATACTAACCGCTTGCCATCCTTCAGAGCAAAACAATAAACGTTGTTAACCTAGCCAGAGTGGCTGTGATTTAAAAGAACCATTCTTGGAAATCCTGGCCGCGGGATGTGAATGCACCCTGGCACGTTGGCCAGAGCATATGACATGACCAATTAGAGATGATAGAGAGAATGGACCAAGTCATCTCAGAGGTCAAGACTTACAGTAGAAGTAAGGTTCTGGACTACTGATCAGAAGGTTGTGTTCATATCCCAGCACTGCCAGGCTGGGTTCAGCATGTGCAAGGCCCTTACTTAATTCTCTCCGCTACACCGTACATCAACATGCCCATAACAAACTACAGTATTAGCGTTTATTAATGGTTTCCTTTGGCTGCCAAAATACCTTTGTAAATTTGTCCTTATTCACGTTCCCACCTGTCTGCACCAATCAAACTCAACTGCATTCGATGATGGCCGTAATGCATATCGTGAGGACAACACCGGGTTCGAATTTCGGCAGCCAAGGACGGGAATCTGCGGTTACAACCTGGTAGGTTCATGTTTGGACGTTTTTTTTTTTTTTTTTTAAGCCGATGTAGCTAGCCTCAGATTCCTTTTCTTAACTGACAGCAGTAAAAACAGACATGTCCTTTTGTTATTCTAGCTCCAGGCTTCAAGGTTCACTGGTTTTGAGATGCTTTTCTGTTCACCACGGTGGTAAAGAGTGCTCATACTCTGAGAGTTCCTGTGAGTTGAACCTGTTTCCTGTGATGAAATATCTCATTCTTGGGCATCTCAGGAGGTACTCAAACTCAAGCGTCTGTCATCAACAATGTCATGCTGTGGTGAGAGTTCCTGAGATCATATTTCTCCCCACATTCCGAACATTAGCTTACAATCTTGAACGAATTCAGGCAGTCTCCTACTGTATGCAATTGTCCAATCAGACAACGACGTGGCAGGGAACGCATAAATGCGACACTCGGCGAGGTGACCACGAATATGGCTCACCTCCGTCATCTGAGCGGGATTTCTTTCAAACGAAAACGATGCACATGTGTATTCACAGCTGCACTCATCTGAGAAGCAGCAATCTGGGCTGGAGCTGGTTTTTGGCAATCCTGAAGGATTTGCAAGCTCAGCTCAAAACATGTGCCACAGATTAAATTGGATATGAAATGAAGCAGAAATGGGAAATGTTAGAGACCGTAATGATCTGGGGATCATTTAACTGCATAACGCCTAGAAGATGAACTGCAGGTAATATGAGTAATACTGAAAGCAGATGAAATATGTTTCGCTCATGGTGGATTTGGACTGTGATCTGTGCCAGATCTCTGGGCAACATACTGTATATTCTGTTATTTTTATACTTTCACCAAATAAACACTTTGGTCTTCGTGGGACACTCAGAAAATAAGGTTATATAAATAAACAGTGTGCAGAATGATATGAAATTGACAGGACTGAGTACATTATAATGCAAATACAGTACAAGGAATGAACCAATGTCAATTATATAGCAGTAAACCGATGACAGGGTGTCAGACACCCAAGCCTCACTTATGCCAACCAAAGGTTAAGGCTAGCAACGACAGCCTGCCAAAATGCCTTAGCTTGCCAACCTGGCCTCCAAAATCCATAGAGCTGGTGCCAGACAAAACAGTCTAAGCACCCCCAGAGGTTTTATGGAGTCATTTTATGCCACAAGGGGAACATAAACAATACTGGGCATAAAGTTTTGCATTGTAATGTCATAAGGCATAAAGTGCTCGGAAACAGAAATCAAAACATTATTGCAAAAAATAATCCAATTCAGGGTTGTAACAAATCATGGGTCTGCTCCAAATCATGTCATCTTACACCACCCCATTGTTGACGGCTTTCTTATAACATCATGCTCTGAGTGTTTTATCCCTTAATAAGTTTTCTTTTCATTTTCATTACAGTAGGTCTTCCTCCAGGAGCTCTGTGGAATCCTGTGCTTGAGTCGCTGTAAAATCTCCACCACTGCGTCGTGTTATTGAGGATTTCTGTCTCAGACGTCCAGCCTTAGAGCAGCAGCATTAGACTGGAATAATCTCACTACAGAAGTAGCGAAAGGTTAAATTCACAAAGCAGGTCTAAGGGGGATTTCATGACCATCCGGGGAGGAGGGTGTGAGAACCACATGAGGGTTCGGGTCGCTTCCTGGGATAACAAAACAATAACAACTTTAAAAAAAAAAAAGAAAGAAAGAAAAGGAAATGAGATCTTAAAGAGTGTTTAAAGTGTGTTATGTTGTTATGTAAATGCAGGCTTTAATACAGTACTGAATAAACCATAGCTGACATTTAGAAGAATTTCAGGATTTTGCTTCAAATTGGTTTATTCATTAGCACCTACAGTATTTTCATGCAAGGAATTAAGGATTAGAATGCATTTTCGGTACTTAAATGAAATGCCGTGTTAGGAAACTTTACCAGCCGGTGAGTCCCAGTATCTTCTGACATTATTACTTTTTAAAACCTCAGATCACTAATGCATAATCATTTCTGACCCGATTCTGGTTATGATTGACCTGCTGAGTAGAATGGGTCGGGTGCGCTCTGTATGTGACACTCCAAATCTCCATCAGTCATCATCCTGTGACAAAACAATGTAGAAAATGTCCACGCCACTAGACAGCGCCCCGGTCAAGACGGTGCGAATGCGCAAGCATTCAGGTTACCCTCCGTGACTAATGACTGAATCTCAGGAACAGGTGGAATAGGAGAAGATATGGAGACGGAACATCATTAATCAAATACCATTCCCCAAATCTATAGACAGAGTTGTGATGGTGAAAAGGGACCGTTCAGAAGGGCGATTCTTTGTGGAAAAGAAAGGTAGACAGGTTCTTACAGGTTCTGAGGAATGTGAACAGGTAAGGGATCTAGATGAAAAGGACAGCTGGACAGACTCTTCAGATTATCCTCGAACCGGAAGTGAACAAGTCAAGATAGAGGATTTTAACATTGTTTGTTTTACCCAGCTATCTAAAGCTACTTCTCTATTAGAGTCTACACACACTCGTTACACTGATATTGAGGTACAGGTCATCGGTATACAGTACCATGCTATGTGGAGTTTCACCTTCCTCAAGATCATTTAAGGATCATGACTTTTGTGCCGTTGGCAAACCTAAAGGAAGGACAAAAAACAGCTGGAGCACCTGTGTTCAAGAGTGACCGTAAAACTATTACGATGGCGTACGTGTCGGACAACTGGGTGTCCATTCGTCTTCTTTGCCTTGGAGCTTTTCTCTGAAACTGCTTCAGACAAAGTCCTTCAGACCACCTTAAAACATCCAAGAAAGTCGAGGGAATGAAGAAGAAATGAAGGGTGGCTTAAGACTTACTGTATGCAGTACTATACACTAAAACATTTGAACATTATATAGACTATCTATACTGTTTTATCCTGTATACAGGGTCTCGGGGGGCCTGGAGCCAGTCCCATGAGACTTATGGCACGAGGTGTGGTACACCCTGGACAGGGTGCCAATCCATTGCAAAGCACATACATATACACACTCACACTCTCATTCACACACTGTGGGCAATTTGGGAACGCCAATTAGTCTAACCTGCATGTCTTTGGACTGTGGGTGGAAACCAGAGTACCCAGAGGAAACCCACCAAGCATGAGGAGAACATGCCATTTCTGCAACCTCCATGCACACACAGATCCGAGGCAGAAATCGAACCCGGAACCTGGAGGTGTAAGGCGACAGTGCTAATCGCTAGGCCGCTATGCTGCCACCACTACACTGTATACCTGTACTGTACATGATGAAATATAATAATTTGATCAATGATCCATGACATTTCACCTCTTTTCATTCACTTTATCATTTCCACTTCCTTTTCTTTGCTGCCTCACAACCATTTGATTTCTTCTTTGGAAGCCGCTTCTAAGGGAAGACTGCAGTTTGTGTGTAAAGTGTCACAAAGTAGTGTGTGTTTGTTATTACAATTATTGAATTATTAAAGTTAATATGGAGTCCAGGTGTCATGCAGAAGAAGATGTTTATTTTATTTGTTTTTTTTAGCTTGTCCCATCTAAGTTGTTCCTCATCACCACCACTTCCGGCTTGTGTTCTTTGTGGATTTCTGTAAAACTCCTTTGTGAAAACATCTACATTTAAAAGTCGAAACTAATAAAGCTGAACTGATTTGATTGCTGGGACGATGATGTCAGTCAACAAAATGATGTATACATTGACGTCTGAAGGCTGCTTCTGATTTACGGTATGATTAGCCTCTTAGCCTCTTCATGGAGGAAGTCGGTGTTATGGGCCAATAGTTAATAAGCTTGGGCAGATTGTCTTGTTTATCCTCTATCGCTTCCTGTTCATCCTATTGTCACTTGTTCCTCTAACGTTTTCCATTTCATTCTTAAGCACTGCCTGCATTTCTGTAGATTTTCCCCAATTCCCAACCTGCCCTTTTCTTCTGTCTGTGTTGAGTCCAAGGCTTTAATCTGGGACTATTTGGGGAGATCCAAGAATCTTAATCGAACACATCTTGCCTTAAACTCCAGCACCCTTACGATACGATGTCATCAGTGCTACATGGTCTCCATATCCTTTATTGTCATGCAATTGGAGTTGGTTACTGTTGAATTTTCCCCCCTCCTTTACCCTTTTGCCCGTTTGTTTTCTTTGTGGAATCGATACATTCATGGGGTACATGCGTGTATGCTGATTAGCCATAATATCATTAATACGTTACTGATTGCTAATTATATTCCAGTAAACTGGATCGGATAGGAATGTAGTAAAAATAGTAAAATGGACAAGATCAAGCCTCTCCCATGCCCACGGGGACGAGGCTGTCCTGTCCGATCCCATAGAAAAGCCAATGCAGCACATCTCGCCAAAAAAAGTCCAGTCTGACGATAACGATGATGATGGCAAGGCACCAGAACACCCAAGGCCCCAGAGCCCTCCATGCATGGAGCCAGCTAGGCAAAGAGCCCAAGGCTGCTATCCCAGTCTCCAAATTCCCCAGATCCCAATCTTATCGAGCTCCCATGGAACTCTATTGAAAAAAAAAAAAAAAACATATCCGATCCACGGAGGCCCCTCCCTCCCCGCAACCCACCCACAGCACCCAAAAAATCTGCAGTCAACATTCTGGTGCCAGACACAACAGCACACCCCCAGAGGCTCCGCAGAGCCACGGCCCGAGCGGCCAGGGCCGCCGTTAATCCCACGCAATACGGCACATATTGTTTTTGCATTATAATGTTACGACTGATCGGTGTACTGTACATAACGAAAAGCACGAAAAGGAAAACAAATATTTGGATAGGCTATATTTAGAATCGAATTTGGCAATGCAAGGAAGTCGTGTTGTTGCAGAGATCTGTGGCTTACTGGGAAGAAAAGAGTCATGCTTCACAGTTATTTATTTATTTATTTATTCATTCATTTATTTATTAATGGGTGCCAGCATTCCATGAAGATTTTGTATTTTGTTGACTTGTTAGCTGTTTGATCTGTTTGAAGATAGATATGCAAGAAGATAGACAATGAGTACTTTACACAGTGTTTCCATGGTTTCCAAACAAAACCTTTTGACCAAGATACTAAGATACAGTACATTTTGCTCGACAGTCTCTGTGCATGTTATTATTATCCTCTTCACAATATATATATATATATATATATATATATATATATATATATATATATATATATATATATATTGTAAATTGTAAATGGCCATATACAGTATATATTTGAATATGAAATCTAGGTTTCATTAAAGATGAGGGAAAAAAAAGACCTCTCATGTGTCACTTACTGAATGCAAATTGCACTCAGTTTTCCCCTACTTGTTCCTCGGGCAGGCAGAAGATCAGAATCTGGCACTATTGTCAGTGTTCGCATGATTTCATGGTACACAGATGAAGCACAATTTGTGTCTCTGTGCATATGTGCTTCTCATTTCTGTTTATGGAGTAGGAAGTATGTTTCCTCTCCGAGATAAATGAGGAGCGCAGGCTGTTTCTAAGCACCGGCGGACTAATTACCCGAAAGCACTAAGGCACGGGGGCCTAGTTAAATACTAATCAAGTGCATCAGGACAGGTAAACGTGCCTCAGATAGCCATTTAAAAACGACTTTTTGTCTTTTATACGGACGTCCTCGCGCTCACCAGATGAATGCCAAACAGGTAGCAGTAATCAATGACCCATGAGAGAGAAGAAATGCGTGTGTAGATTTAAATAGACCGTGGAATATGTGAGAATTCTGTCCTAGACGTCTGTTGTCATTGGCTGGGGTCCTAATTAAGAAGAGCTTTCAAGGAATAATGTACCTTCATGCCAAATGAAACTCAGGGACACTTTTCATTACGGAAAAATCTCAACAGAACGTTCTTTGGTTCAGTGCAAAACAAAAATAAGAATGCTTCTCTACAGTATGTCTAGGTTAATTAGTATTAACACAGTGTATGAAAATGTGACTTTTAAAGCTAGGAGATTTCAAGAATGCCAAACACAAAGGTAATAATGCTAGGTTGAGATATTCGACTTGTCAGTTGGCTTTCATCAGGTGTATTTTTTTACCCTCCCTGTAAGTGCTGATTGAGATTTGGATCCTCAGAGTTCCCATTCGCACCTCAGGGACAGCAAAACCCGCTAACGACAGATATTCTCAGCGCGAGTCTATAGCGAGCGCTCGAACACGCGTCCCGAATATGGGTTTGGCTGGTGATGTTTTGGTCGAGTCAAGGCGAGGCGGGACGAGGCGGCCTTGAAGCGGCTGCATCCTCCAGTTTTCATCACCTGTGTGAAATAGGTTTCTGCCAAGTTCTCCACGAAAACCAGTTTCCACTTGCACCGTATCAAAGGACTCATCAGAGGTGGCAAAAACAAGGCATTATCAGATAACGCTGTCTCTTAAAATAGCGAGAAATAACAAAAACAAAACATAAAAAAAAATTATTTTTTTTTAAAGAAATCCATGCATCCATTCGGTCTTACCTGCCATTACAAAACCTTGCCTGTTCACCCCAAACACCATACTGTTCACATCTCTCATTCCATCTGTTCAACCTTTCACCATCGGAGCTACCTCATAAATCATGTTGAAACCCAGCACAATCAGATTGGTAATCTGTCCTCCAGAAAATGAATTTTGAAATGGACCAACATTTACTGTAGCAATCAGAAGATTTAAAAATAAAACTGGCATTAAAAAAAAAAAAAAAAAAAAAGTTCTTTACAAAGAGTCTCTTCAAAAACAGAATTGTTGCCGTGCCCTGCAATGGATTGGCATCCTGTCCGGGATGTACTGTACCCCGCCTCATGCCCAGAATCTCCTGGGATACTCTCCAGGCTTCCCAGAACCCTGACCAGGATAAGCGGTAAAGAAAATGAATGAATGGATTGTTGCCCTGTCTAGGGTACACCCTGCCTAGTGCCCGAGTCCCCTGGGAAAGGCTCCAGACCTCCTGTGACCCTGTACAGGATAGGCGGTATAGAGAAGGCGTGTGCACAAGAGGGAGAAAAGAGAGAGTAGACTGAAAGCTCTCTCTAGAAATGCTAAAGAAACATTTCTTTGTTGACGGAGCCACTAATCGTAACTCAACACTGACCAACATGTTACACGTTGTGTTTCGGTAAACGCTAAACAGGAGCCATGTTGTGGACATGTGAGATTCCACATGTGAAATTATGTACAGTACTGTATGGTGGTGTGGAAACATTGGGTTAGAAGTGGTGGCTATGGTGCATGTGTGTGTGTGTGTGTGTGTGGAATGGCATCTGGTGGGTTTGTTGTTTGGTGGGTTGCCGTTTTTTTACCCCCCCCCCCCCCCTGAGGCCCTACTAATGTCTGTGCACGTGCCTGGAAACGTATTCAAACACCTGCATGGAGCGTGGTATTCCATGCACACGGAACCGTCCCAACGGACATGGAAATGAACATGGGATATTTAAAAGGAACACAGGACAATAGAAAATAGAATACAGAATGTAGAACTACAGTAGAATACAGTAGGATACATTTCAAATAAAACATAAAACACAAGAAAGAGCTTGGGTCATGGAAAAAGAACATGGAACACAAGTGACCATGAAACACACACATTTTAATCTGGAGTATGGCAATCCACATAACGCAAAGAACACAACTGGAACACATACTGGAGACGCGAACGAAGACTACAAAACGAATGTTGAATGAAGACAGGAAAATGGAAATGAGCAGGGAACACGGAAATGAACATGAAAACAAAAGGAGCGCAGAAACACAAACAGAACCCTATTATAAAATATTATAAAAAGTGGAACATTTCTAGGAATATACTGTACAGTACGAGGGTCGTTCAAGTCAAACCAGGACTTTTGATTGTGCAGAATAACAGATCACAGTTATAAGACTTTATATATGATCCCCTGCTACACTAATGCACTGCTCCTAGAGATTCACTGTACTTGCTTGGATGCCAACAAGGTAGAAAAGTTTCTCAGTACCCGAGCCATGATCGACTGCTTGCTTCATGTCTGAAACGCTGGCCTCCCAGGAACTCCTTCGATGTCCCAAACATGTGGAAATGTCTTGCAGTGAGGTCAGGACTGTACGTGGATGTCGCAATAACATCTGTACAAACTCACTCCCTGAATGTTCATGGGACCGACTGCAGTGGGCTTCGAGCCACCTCTGCCAGGATCATCATTCACGGACACACGGCCTTTTTTTAAACCATTTGCACAATTGACAGTAAATGTGTTACTGCAGCTGAGTCTCATCATCGGTCTGTGCTCAAAGTCTTCTGTAAACTGGTTTCACTCCTTCGTCCGGGAAGACTTTCATCGCAAGTCCCAGTTTGACTTGAACACCTGTGCATGAAGCATGGAAATATACATGGAAAATGAAAAAGAAAAAAAAACCCACCATAGTAAAATTTATCAGCAAATTTATCGATCAAGAAGGAAAAATAAATTGCGCTGGCAAAAAACACCCCGCAAAAAAACAAACAACAACAACAACAACGCATCCTTGGTTAAAGATATTTTCAGGAAGCTTAGGGCGTTACTGGAAATGCTCTAATCTAACAACCAATCAGGTCGTCTCTGTTATGGTTTTCATAGCCATCCAGCATTTCCAGCTATGAATACACATACTAGCCACTTCGCCCGTCTTTTTTTTTTTTTTCCTCCTATTTTTTATCTTTAAACATAGCGGACAAGTCAAAACAGGCTCCCGAGAGACACATGGCTCACATGGCTTACAATAACACTTACTCGCAAGTCAATTACAGTATGAGACACATAACAGGAATGGGAAATGACCAGCAATGTAAACACGAATCACTGAAAGAACACACTATAAACCGAGAACACAGGTTTACCGAGGCTACTTCAGACGATACGGAGAGTCTCCGCGATGCACGGGACATACTGAAATGACATGCTGGATGGACAGAACGGACAAGAGGAACTGGTGTGATATCTTAAAGCAAGATATAGCACTTCCTCCTGGCTCACGATAGCACGTTTGAATTCAGCCTGCGATTTTCCCTCATGATGCAAATCTATTTTAAAGTCACATGCTCCTTCCCTGGATACGCTTCACTGTGTAATCAGTGTTGTCTCACTGCGCGGGCAAATCTAGCAACCGATCACTTGCGCTCACTAAATATTTCTCAGCGGTGGCATTAAACTAAAGTTAAGAACACAATTATGAATTAGAAAAGAACATTATTTTGCTCTAGCTAAGCTCTTTCTTTTTTCTTTCCCCCCCAAAGCGTGAACTTCGCCGTGACATGAGCCGCGCCAAAACAATAAGCATATCTCATATAGCCCTGAGTGCTTATTAGCGTGAAACTTTAGCTCCGTTCCTGGCGCACCTCAGTCATTTACCGTGCACCCGCTACGGATGGGTTTTTCCCCGTAATGCGAGGTCATCTGTAGCGATGTACGTCGTCAGAGCAAAGACCTAAATCGATTAGCATCCTCCTGATAAACGTGCGATTAGCTCCCGAGATAAACGTCTCGCTAACACTTAATCGCATTGGAAGCCATCGGTTGAAGGTGTCCTGGCCATCACTCGCGCCCGGTTGCGTCACCGCTGGATGAGATCGCTCGCGTTTCCGTTAAGTGGATGTGAGAAAAAGGGCCCTGTTTACGTGCAGCATTAAAACAGGAATTAAGCAAACGAGATGACAAGCGACGATAAAGCTAACATGGGAATCTATGACATGGATTATTTGAGAATGTGGCAGGAACTTAGGAATTACTGGCAACTTGAAACGCGGAGGTTACAGGACTGCGGATAAATTAATGGCACTTAGGATTCAGTTTATTAGAGATGATAAACCGCCTGAGAATTTGCGTTCCTCAATTAATTTTCATTACTAGTCATCATGTGATGGAGCTACAGTAATCCGCCTTACGCGCATTAGAACATGGAGATTTTTGGAAAATTTCGAAAGTGGAAGTCGGATAGTTACAGTATACTGTATGTTTCCCAGGTAACAACAATGAAAACAGAAGCATTTCAGAGGAAATAAACTTAGTGATCATTTTCCCTCCCACATGGACTGGAAAAGTTTGATAAACTTTTTTTTTTTTTATCTATCAAAACACATCTCCATCCTGCCTTGTTTTCTTTCCGTCTTTCTTCTTCTTTGTTAGCAGTTGCCGCGCAGGCATGCCGGCGCCAAAACCATGACGGTTCAACGAAACAAGACAGACAGAAAAATTAAAAAGCATGATTCACATGGGTTCCATTTGAGCTGCAAGAACATGCAACCACATGCACCATGTTTGCTTTTAAATAACGCCTTCTAACATTACAATGAAGACTCTACAGCAGGCGGGTTTACTTTTTTTCATCATCAGGTTATTACCTTGACCATTTTAAATGTAGATTTAAAAAACCTGAGAACAAAAAACAATCAAGGTATAAACATTCAAAATTATACCTCAAATGACCTTTTGTCCTTCAACTCTATTTGCCAAAACAAACAAACAAACAAACAAAAAAACATGATGGCACCAACCGCGCCTTTTCAAACTGCTGCGGTGTGACACACTCGGAATGCGCTATGCATTTCGTCGTATCCTCCCTGTCACTAGGGGGCTCCCACATTAAGGTTATTACTACAAGTCAGTCAGGGATTGACTATGGTTCAGACTATCACGTGGTTCAGAGACCACATCTTTCCGACCTGCTATTGTACTATAGCTTGCGCACTGTTAGGGACGGCGTAACACACTCAGAGGGCAGCACTATTCGATCCTTTGGCTCGTGTGAGCTCACTGAGGCTTGTGATTGGCTGTAGAGCCATGACTGATATGAAAGTGCTAAGTACCTCCCATCCCTCCCCACTGAAAGAATTCGTCTGTCTCTAGACCCCTTGATTCAAGAGCCAACAGCATCACCCGGGAATCAAACTCATGACATACCTTAAAAATTGTCTCTTTAGCCTCTCTTAAAGTTTCTGTGCTGTCGTTTCGTTTCGTTTTTTTTTTTCTTCAGCAAAATGGCTGTGAAAATCCGGCCGTTCAAAACAGACTGAACAAACAACCCGAGTGTTTCATTTTAAAGAACCGAGAGATAGAACAGGTCCTCGCTCGCTGGCCGCTGGCCGCTCGCTTCTGCTATTTAAAACACCGTCACTGTTCCACAACAAGCAGGTAGATGAGATGCTATCAGACTCTACCCACCTCTCGTTTTTTTTCTCCCTTGCTATCCTGTCTCACCTCTTCAGTGACCGTGTCTCCGTTATGCACCCTCATCCAACATACAGTACAACACAGACATGCCCACAGTATGATACTTTTTTTTTCTTTCCCTCCTCTCATAAGCTGTCTCTTTCCTTTGCAGATGTTTATCATGGCACCTACATGCCGAGCTGGATTCCTGATGTTTTTTTTTTACAGCAAGCGCCACAAAGACCCCTTGCTGTCCTATTTAATTTAGCAATTACCGATCGTGTCACCGGTGACGTCCGTCTTATGTAATCCACTGTACAATCCTTGTCAAGCTGTTTATCTGGTGCAAATCTTTACATAACCAGTGAGGTTTCCCCTTCCTATTTGGCTTTTTTTGTTGTTGTTTTTTTGCACTCTGTGTTATCAGCAACCAGGACTCTGATAGCTCATTATTTCCCATACGGCTGGCGTCGGGGTGACCCTGTGACCTGCTAGAAGTGTTTAAGGACTTTCATAGCCAACTGTCACGCCCAACAACATGGCACTGACAACCATGCCACATTCACAATCACTGAGATCAGACGGTAGTTTCCTCTCGTTCTGATGTCCGATGCAAAGTTCATCTTTTAAGTTATGTGGGTACAAACACAATAACAAAATTGAGGAGGAAAAACGCTGTTAAAAACCTTTTTAAAGCCAATTAGATTTTCCTGAGCAACAAGCCTACTGTATATGAGGTCACATCAGGGTCACATACAGTAGATACCCCTCCCCATGCTTGAAGATCAAATCTGTTGTTTTCTGCAAAGGCGTGGTTCAGCAGTTTATTTCTAGAAGTAGTAAGAAGTGAATTAGAGGCATAAAAAATTGCATTATCTGATGAGTGTTTCAGCTTGAGCATTAACAGTGTCACGAGCAACCGAGGGATGAACAGAAAAGCCTTCAACCATTGGTGAAGTGATGAAGGGTTTGAGCGGGTGAGGTGTGGAATACCGGATGGATCCGGAGCGCCTCAGGCAGCTGGAGCCGGTAGGTGACAGGATTGATACGGAGGGTGATGTGGTATGGACCAATGAACCTGGGTGATAGCTTCTTGGATTCTGTATGGAGGTGCAGGTTTCTCGTAGACAGCCATACTTTGTCACCTACATTGTACAACCGTCCCGGAGAGTGTCGACGGCGATGTTGCGTGGTGTAGCGGTGGTTGGCACGGTGAATGGCAGTGTTGGCTTGACTCCATAGCCGTCGACACCTTCGGACCAACTGTTGGGCCGACGGTACATCAACCTCCGGTTCTTGGTGGTCGAACATCGGAGGCTGGAAACCGTGGCATATCTCAAATGGGCTTAGGTTGGGTGCAGAGGAGACGTGGAGATTATGTGAAAGTTCTGCCCAAATGAGATAGCGGGCCCAGGAGCGTTGACGATCGGCGACGAAGCACCTCAGGTAGTGCTCCAGTTGTTGGTTGGTCCGTTCCGTCTGACCATTAGTTTGAGGATGGTATCCAGATGACAAACTGCAGGTGGAATTGATCAGACGGCAGAAGGCCTTCCAGAACCGTGCCGTGAACTGAGGCCCCCTGTCCAAGACGATGTCCTTGGGGAACCCATGCAGACGGACTACATGTTCTAAAATCAGCTTGGCTGTCCTTTTAGCTGACGGGAGTCCGGGGAGGGCCACCAGATGCATAGCTTTGGAGAACCGATCTACGATGGTCAGAATGGTGTTTTTTTCCCTCGGCGACCGGCAACCCCGTGATGAAGTCGAGGGCAATGTGCGTCCAGGGCCGACGGAGGACGGGGAGTGGTTAGAGCTCCCTGGTGTTCTTCGCCCTGGCGCACACTGGGCATGCCTGGACGAACTCTTTGATGTCCTTCGTCATTGTGGGCCACCAAAATGAATGTTTGGGTGCGCTCCCCCCCGTGGCCTGTACCTGGCAGACCCTCATCTCCAAATCCCAACAGAATGGTGTGATGATTTTGGATGGTGTGAGAACAGGCGCGGTGTCCGCCCGGGGGGCGTCTTCCTCATGTTGTCGGGAGAGGGCATCGACCTTGGTGGACAGATGGAAATTATACTGTTCAAAGAACAGTGCCCACCGCACCTGTCTTGGATTAAGCTGTTTCAAACTCCGGATAGTGATTAGATTTTGGTGATCAGTCCAAGCGATGAACAGCTCTCCGGCGCCCTGGAGCCAGTGTCGCCATTCCTCCAAAGCCCACTTTATGGCCAGCAGCTCGCGGTCCCCTACTCCGTATCGCTGCTGAGTGGGATCAAATTTTTTGGAGAAGAAGCTACAAGGGTGTAGCTTCTGATCTGGACCTCGCTGGGAGAGAACCGCCCCGGGGCCCACGTCCGAAGCGTCTATCTCCACAACGAACGGTTTGGTGGCGTCGGGGTGAAGGAGAATCGGAGCAGTGGTGAATCGGTGGCAGAGTTCATGAAATGCAGAGATGGCAGCAGAGTTAAGGTGAAAGTGATGAGAAGATGGTCGGGTCAGGGCGGTTAAGGGAGCTGCAACTGTACTGTAGTCCCGGATAAAGCGACGATAGAAATTCGCAAACCCGAGAAACCTTTGAAGTTGCTTAAGTGTTTTGGATAGGTGCCAATGACGCACAACTTCTAGCTTCTGCGGGTCCATGGCCACACCCTGGGGCGAGATGACAAAACCCAAGAACGTGGTGGAGCGCTTGTGAAAAGTGCACTTCTCCAACTTACAGTACAATTTGATGGGTGAGCAATCTCTTAAGTAACACTCTGACATGCTGGATGTGTTCGTTGACGGAGCGGGAGTAGATGAGAATATCGTCCAGGTAGACGAAGACCCATCTACCTAGCATGTCTCTCAGGACGTCATTAATGAACTGTTGAAAAACTGCAGGTACATTGCAAAGTCCAAATGGAATGACCAGGCTCTCATAATGTCTAGTAGGTGTGATGAAGCCCGTCTTCCACTCATTCCACCCCCAGTTCCTTGGCGTAAGAAGAATCAATGAAGTTACCTGCAGCACCAGAATCGATGAACGCGGTACGTCTGACCCGTGTGTGGCCAAACTGGAGGTGTACCTGAACCATGAGGCGAGAGACGCTGGGTGTGGTGGCGGAGAGATGGAGGGAGCCCGGTGAACTCTGGGAGCAGTTCACCTGGCCGTTTCCCGAGCGAAGAGGGCATATGGCTCTATGATGCGCCGCCGACCCACAATAGGCGCAGAGTCCCTCCCTAAAGCGTCGTTCTCGCTCTGCAGCATTCAAGGAGGCGCGCCCTAATTGCATGGGTTCCCCGGCTCCTGTGTCAACCACGGAGCCATGGAGGTGGTGTTGAAAGCTGGTGGTCGGGGCGTGCAGTGAGAGAAAGATGGCTTGATGGGCGGCAGGGTCCGGGGGGCTGGCCTCGGACGGGAGAGCAGGCGCTGGTCAATCCGGAGGGCGAGTTGGATTAGTCCCTCCAGCGTGGTCAGAAGCTCCCGTCTGGTGAGTTCATCCTTAATACGTGAAGCCAGTCCCTCGTAGTAGGCCCTCCGGAGGGCGGCGTCTCCCCAGGTGGTCTGTACGGCGAGAGTGCGGAAATCCGCTGTGTATCGGCTCACGGACGACCCTCCCTGCCGCAGATGATACAATTTCATGTCGGTCTCCATCTCAGCAGCAGGATGTTCGAATGTGAGCTTTAGTTGATGGGTGAATTCCCCATATGAATAAGCAGTATCTGAATCTGATCGGAGAACCGCCGTGGCCCACTCAGCTGCCTGCCCGGATAGCAACGAGATGAGAAACGCCCAGTCGGTCTGTGGAGTATCTGGTGGAATTGAACTCAAACACAAGATCCAACGCGGTTAGAAAAACACTGCATTTCCCATCTGTGCCATCCCACTTATCCGGTAGAGCTATAAACACATCAGAAGGGGGGGGGGGGACGTGGCAACAGCCGACTGAGCAGCCACCCCAGGGTCACGTTCTCCTGCCGTAGCTCCGCCACCTCGCGGCGCAAGGCCACAACGTCTTGGAGGTCCTTTTGGAGAGACGTAATTCACCACGGAGCTTATTGATCAGTTCGGCATGTGGGTCAACCACATCACAGAGGCGAGCAAACTCCGCTGGGTTTACTGCTTTGGGCTCAGTCATTCTGTCACGAGCAATCAAGGGATGAACAGAAAAGCCTTAGCAGTTAGCCCGTGTAGCGTGGATGGTAAACTCAAACGCGGAAGCAGCGCGAGTAGGTAGGATAACCACACGATTAGTTTAAGAACTCTCTTACATGAAGAGCAAGGATCTAGCAACACACACTCAATCAAAGAAGCAACCCGTATTGGTGAGTACTCACAGAATAGTCGGCGTAGCGTCAGCAAAGGCATGGGCGAACTCAATGACTGAGCAATGTGAAGCTCCATCTTGTTTCATTTTATGCTTCCTGAAACACGACTGTATTACTTCCGGGTCCTAGTGCCGGTCGTGTTACGAGTGTGCATGACAAACAGACACACTTCATGGAAGAAATGTATGGAAGAAAAGTAAAACATAAGCCCTTTTACTGGCGTCACATGGTGGCGTAATGGTTAGCACTGTCACCTTGCACCTCCAGGGTCCGGGTTCGATACCCGCCTCGGGGTCTGTGTACTGTACATGGAGTTTGCATGTTCTCCCCGGGTACTCAGAGTTTCTCCCTCAGTCCAAAGAAATGCTGATTAAACCAACTGGCATCCATATATGTGCCCAACGATGGATCATCACCCCGCCAATGGTGTACCTCAGTATCCCAGTAGTCTCCAGGCCCCCTGTGATCCTGTGCACAGGATAAAGTGGTATAGATGGTGAACGAGTGAGACTGTTAACTGAAAACCTGCATCTGAATGATTTGATGTATTTCGATGCTGCCACGTGATTGGCTGATAGGGTAATTACATCATCATGAAGGTTTACAGGTCTACGCATCTTATCTTGTCTGAATAGTACAAAAGTCTCACAACTTCACAGACAGGCTCATGCTCAGACCAGTCTAGGGAGCAGTAACTCCGAAGTAAAAACAAACAGACAGAACCCGGGAGTCTCCGCCCACAGCTCATCTGTTCAAAGCGCACTCGAACATGAAGTAACAAGGTTTCTGGAAATGTCCGGTAGAACAAAGAAGTCACATTATGTCTCCAGGTTTTGCTCCACTTTTATTATCGATCCTGCGATAACTACAGTATACTGTATATGTTCAGCGTTTTTTTTTTTTCAAACTGTCACTATATTATTCGCCGCATCATGATCCTGAAACACTGACCATTTCTTGACAACATGACAATAAGGCAAACTGTTTATTTAGGAGATTTGTAATATTTGTAATGTGGCGTAGGGAGCTGTCCACGCTCTTCAGATTGCATCGCCTTCACTTCAGGTTCAGTTCACGCAGACATCACATAGACCTTAATCTTCATCCTTGTTTATCTTAATTCCAGAAGGAGAAATAAATACAGCCGCAATCTCAGACACTCTTACAAACATTTCTACAGAACGTATCTATGCCTCAAAAGCATAGACCTCTAGTCTGTCTCTCTCGCTCTCTACTTGCTCTTTATTTAATTTACAAACCGTGTCTCTTAAAGGGGAACAAGGATACAAAATGAACTTTTGAGTCATCCATGGGTTTTCAGATATGCGTGTGCGTGTGCGTGTGTGTGTGTGTGTGTGTGCAGAAAAAAATACAATATCCTTTTTCTCTTCATGTATTAACCAAACCGGTTTGATTTTCCCAGAGTGTGACGTTACAGTACAGTATATTAGGTATTCCCCCTAATGTGACATCATACAGTATAAGATTGTTGCTCTGCTGTTTACTGGATTAGTAGTAGCTTGTTTACACAGAAAACCAAAATCATACATTTGAAGCTAAAGGAGTTTGACGTTTAAAAACAATTTTTAACTTGATAAAAAAAAATAGTCAAATATGGGACCTTTAAAATGGGAAAAAAAATACAGAAAATCATAGAGCATGAGCAGAGCATGCATGAGCATATATATATATATATATAAATAAATAAATATATATATATATATATATATATATATATATATATATATATAGAGAGAGAGAGAGAGAGAGAGAGAGAGAGAGAGAAAGAGAGAGGTAGCTACAGTAAAGTGGACAGGAAAGGTGTTTGTGTGTGTGGGGGGGGGGGTATGGGGGGTTGGGGGATTACTCAAAAACATAGCACTGCATTGGTAGTAGTATGTAACAACATGTTGCGTGAGAAAGCGAGCCAAAACTGCAGGGATGGAATGCTCTTATCAGATCAGAGCATGACATGAATGTGAACGAGCCGACCACAGTCCCTAGCATGGACTATCATATGAAAACTGGCTAAAGAGCAGCTGCTGACTATTGAACCTCAGAAGCCATTAGGAGCTCTAGGAAACCTGTGAATTTATAGCAAACCGTCCGCATACTGTAGCACAAGAGCACATGACAGTCTACACTACCAGGCAAACGTTTGTAAGTCCACCATCTTTTCCGTGCCATAAGTGTTAATTCATACGTTTGATCCCAAAAAACATCAAACGGCTCGTTCTAGAATGTAGAAAATAAATCCAAGTTTGTGTTCAGATTTTTGAGGTCCAGTGAGACATGAGACAATGATGAAATGGGACTGAAGACTATCAGCATTTTAATGCATTATTGATTAATTAATTGATTGATTGATTGATTGATTGAATGATTGATTTTTGCATATGGTCTATTGCACGAAATGCTCGCGTTGCAGCATATTGCACATTTTGCTCTTTAATCTGAAATGATCTTGTCGGTCCCAGGATTTAGTTCCAGATTAAACCAGACCCACTTTAGATGACAATGCTACACTATTATTTTGGTATTCTTTTTTTATTTTTATTTTTATGTTGTACTGTACAACATCCAGGAAACAACTTCATGTTATCTAAATTTCACTATTCTGGAATTATGTTCTTGTTTTTTTTATTTTTTTATTTCTCTTTAAGTTGATCAGATAAAAAAAAAATGCAGAGGAACTCCAAACTCAAAATGATGCGCTTAGTCATTTAACAATAAATAAATTCCTATGAATCGTGATATCACGCTGGACACGTGCTTACTGTATTTGAAGTCCAAAAGCATTAATAATGCATAAACGTGCATGATTTTTATTTCTTTTTTGTGGTACAGTCACTACGGTCAGAGCTGCTGTTGTAGAATATTAAGCAACAACTACAAAGAAAGAAAATTCCAACAGCACCATGCGAATATAAACTGAAATGATCTGTTGCGTATTTGTGCAGAGAGCGATCCAACATAATGTAGACGGTAGCAAGGAAAGAAAACAAACCGGCATCATAAACGATTTATTTATTAAAGAATGCATTCATTAACAGGAATTCGCCGTGCTTAAATGGCTATGGTTAGGATTCAAACAACAATCACTTCCCTCTAGAGCTCGATTAATTGATTTGATAAGAAACTGAATTCAAAATTTAACTGCACAATGTTTTTTTTTTTTTTCTTTTCTTTACTCGGCCCACTTTGTATGCACAGAAAGCGCACACTCATGCACGTTCACACGTACATCAAGACAAGCCTGGTGGAGTGTGAAAGGCTGTTGGCTCTCCTTTTGACAGGCCATTATCACAGCTGAACCACGACTGGCGTTGTAACTCCTGAGGACATGCAGCTAATCGCCTCACACGCAGGCGGAGATAAGAGCTCACGGCCCCGACCCCGGTACTGGCCCTTCTCAGCGTGACAGAATATATCCTACAAAGCGTAACCTGGATGTTTTGAGCCGTGGGTGTATTTATATCTGTATGAAGTGCAGGAGTGAACAGACAGTGTTATGCTCAAAGCCATAGTTAAAATTTCTGCGGATTAAGAGATGAGATGAGAGTTTCCTAGTAACTCTGGGATTTTTTTATTTTATTTCCAAGGTCCATTACCAAGAACTCTCTGTATTTAAAGTTTACATACGTACTGTATGTTCCCCAGGCGCACGGTGGTGTAGTGGTTAGCACTGTCGCCTTGCAGCTCCAGGGTCCTGGTTCGATTCCAGTCTCTTGTGTGCATGGAGTTCGCATGTTCTCCCCGTGCTTGGTGGGTTTCCTCCGGGTACTCCGGTTTCCAGTCCAAAGATATTTAGGGAAGTTAATTGCCATTCCCAAATTGGCCGCAGTGTGTGAATGAGTGTGTGTGTGTGTGTGCCCTGCGATGGATTGTACCCCGCCTTCTGCCCTAAGTCTCCTGGGATAGGCTCCAGGCCCCCCTTGACCCTGAATACAGGATTAAGCGCTACAGTATAGATGATGAGTGAGTGAGAGAGTGTATATTCCTTAGTAAGTTTCCTCCCAGACATGACTGCCATTTACAAATTGCCTGTAGTGTATAATTAGGTTTGCGTGTAACTTTTCCACATTCCCTAATTTCCCTGTGATACAGTAGGTTTCAGACCCCTATGACCCTACACAGGACTAGAGGAAGGCTGGATGGTTTCCTTTGTCTACAATATACGCTTCATAATAGGAACAAGAATGAAATTCCTCATTCTTTATTCAGTAATCCAACCAGCCAATCAAGTACCAGCAACACGACGCACATACTGTACTATACAAGTCACGTGATTCAGTGAATGTGTAACAGAGCTGATCTTTGATCTTTGTTCCATTGTAGGATGCTTTGAACTGACGATCACCTGGGATTTCCACACATGACAGTCTCTAGAGTGGTGTCTCTTGTCATTGAGTGGAAATGCCTCAATGATCTGACAGCTCAGAGAAGAATGACCAGACCCGAGGCCTTACGAGATGACACACACTGGCTATGGCAATGCAACCAGGTTTTATAACCACGGTGTGCGGAGAAGCATCTCAGAAAGCACACCAGATTGACCCGTGTGGTGTATGAGCTACAAAAGCAAAAGACCGCACTGGGTTCCACTACTACTGTACGTCTCCAGAATAGGAAACTGAGGCTATCTCCATATCTCCATTGTCCTTAATTAACCAAAAGAGTCATACAGTCCTGTACATTCTGCGCAAGGTGACATCACAATCAGCACAACAATACAGTCTATACTACAAGAGTGAGTGAAAAAGGATCCACACTCCAGTTATATTAGATTTTATAATAGAACAGCTGCCTGAGAAAAACAAAAGATGCCCTGCTTGTGGTTTGGACCGTTGGTACAAGGTGGAAGGTGGAATTTTTAAAAAAAATTCGTTTTAAAGAGAAACGTTTGAAATTCTCAATCAGCGACCAAGAAAGCGTTCAAAGTCAGCCATCAGCTGGACAAATTCATCAACCCTTATAGTTTTCAAGGATTCTCAAGAGCCAGTATCGCACCATTATAAGGTTCAACAATCAACAGTGCTCGTTACAGTGAGACGCCTATTGAAGAGCTGAAGCTTAAAACTTTGGACTGAACACTTATGAAATTATATTGTAAATTATAATGAAACATATCAAATATATCAATAGTATATAAGTCAAACTTACATTTATTAATATATTGCAATATACTGTATAAATGGACCATGTATGGATATACAGTATATATACAGTATATATACATATATATACTGTATATTGCATTGAAGACAAAAAACAGTATGTATATTCATACTTACAGTATACAGTAATTGTTTTATTGAAACATTATGCATGTTTACGAATTATACACACATTAATCGGTGTGCTCTGATTAATGCCTATAAAGTCCATTTTGTTCTAACTACATTAACATATGAGAATATAAAAAATTAAAAAAAACATTTAAAAAAAATATATATTCAATCAAATTCAATATATTATGAAATATATTGTTGAATACTTTAATATATATGTTTCAATATATTTCTCAATATATGAAATGTGGAACGAAATTCCTTTTGTATTTTTCAGTCTATTGTTATATTCATTATATATATTATTCTGCATATTGTGAATATATTTTTGAATGTGTATATCTTTTTTTCGTTTAATTATTAGTTTAGTATCAGTCAGTGTGGCAACGAGGAATATTAACATGATAAAATCTTTTCGATTTAATAGTAGACCAGAACACTGAATCATTTCATATTTAATATTGACAGTTAATACATAGAGAAATATATTTTCTTTGCGTAAGGGGATATCCAAGGGTGCCGTGATCATTGTTTTGAGGTGTTAAAGCATCCTTCCTATAGTCCTCCATCGGTCTTTTCACCTGAAATCAGCCATATGATGACGAAGGTTCACTTCAGATGAAGAAGCGAAGACAGCAGTGCACGTTTGACTGGCAGCTCAGCCTGAAACATTGTTTAATGAGGGAACATGGAATAAGTTTGTTGACAGATGGACAAATGTGTTTCCCTTTTCCAAAGTTGATAATAACAATAAATTCTACAGCAAGAATGCGGATTATTTTTTGACTCACCATCAGATAATTTGATACCCAACATTACATTTGCCTGGAATAAGAGGACTAACGAGCCTTGTTCTCCCAGAGAGCGTGCGTACAGATTAAAAAATGTCAACTGTGTAACAGATTACGGAACGTGTTGCAATTTTACACACTGAAGAGCTGTTGAATGTTATTGTATGCTTAATACAACCGACACACTGTACATACTGGGCACAGTTAGCACAGTGTCAATGTAGTCTATATTATATCCAGTTCTTGTAATTATTGCACATTGTACACAGTATTCGTCGCCATCACGACTCCGCCCGTCTGTCTCTGTCTCCCTGTGATTAGTGGCATCAGTCCTTCTTTTATCTTTTGTCATCTCAGTGCTTGAGCTGAACTGCACTGTGCTAGCTATTTACAATCCGCGTCGGTCATATGGCATCCAGTAAATGCCACTATTAATAATTAGCTACCAGCAAATTACCATGAAAAAGAGCCTCCTGAGAAAAAGATCGTAATCGCTGTGAGAGCCGGTTAAATGCATGATAAGCAAGGGGAATAAACACAATAAACAAGTGATTAGGTGTGGGGAATGGCGTGAATGGTGCGTGTGTGTGTGTGTGTGTGTGTGTGTGTTGCTGCTTAGGGCTCACGTTTCTACTAAACACAGCAGTTACTTTATTGACTGAAAGGCAAGTTCACCTTTCTAGCCATCTGTTGCATTCGCCCCCACGCACACACTTTGCTCTGTCCACTCGAACGAACCCAGCGTCATCACGTCATGCACGTTTCTTTCATGCAGTCAACGAAGCCTCTGTCTCGCTCTATAAAGGTGCGCTCTGTTGCCATGCCATAACATGACCGCCATACCATAAACATATTATCATATCTGAGAACTGACACGGTAATCAATGCAAGGGCTAAAGGGGATTTGAGACCAGACCGAGCATGTGTACTGTAAGAAAAAGAATGTTCAAGCTGTGCATGTGTGTGCGCCGCGTGATTGACAGGTCCGCTCGCGGAGCCAGGTTTGCTAATGGTGGAGTCATGACTTTGACAGCGGCCTGGAAAATAAATAGCCTTTGCTCCTTCCTTCATCCATCCATCCATCTTTCTCTTTCACTTTCTCGCTCACTCCTGTGCTAGGTCATGTCTACGGGCTAGAATATGAATCGTTTTTGTTTCGTTTTTTCTTAAAAAAAAAAAAAAGAAAGGGAATTGACACAGGCCGGTGAGGTCTGGCTGAAAGCGTCCAGCATTATTTTGACATGTCAGACAGTACATAAACTCTTTCAGGTATTTATGTATGCAAGAATTAAAAATAAATACATTTTAAAAAATTAACCGCGGCAAAAGGTCTAGACAAATTGCTCCTGTATAGAGGCATTTTCTGCTTACAGTCACACATGAAATTGATTATAAACCATATTATTCCTGAAGGTTTAACTTCCTGAGGGTCAGTGTGTTATGGCGGCCTTAAAATGCACTTCAGATGGTATAATTCCATTTTTTTTACTATATAGTTCTGAAATACACACAACTAAAAAAAACTATTTTGTATCAAATAAAAAAGTGAGAGTTTGAAGATAACTGAAACTGAATTATGTAGCTTAACCCCCTTCACACTGAGCTCTTGACGCTCTTACTACTGTACTGTACGTCCTCAAAAACTGAATGAACGCAGTAGGAACTTGTACAACTTGTCACGAACCCACAAGGACATACTGTAGTACTGTCTCCTTTCACAACAGGAGCTCTTTTCTTGGAAATATTCCAAACAATCCTGGTGAGAACGTGGTCGAAGGAAGAACTTCATTAATGACGACACTGACCAGTTAACCGCATAACTAAGACTTCTTAAGAACTTTGGTAAAGTACTACAAGCAGGGTGCAGACGGGAAGGACTGGGTGGCGTTCTGACTGAGTTGTCATTAGGACGTGTTGATGCTACTGTACTTGTTCACGCTTGCACTATGACCATGGAAGGTCCTTCCCACGTTTCCTTCCCAGGTTTCCCAAAAACAAAATAACAAAACCCAAAACAAAATAAAACATTCAAAAACAAAATAACAAAATCCAGATCAAAAAAACTAATTCAAAAACAAAATAACAAAACCCAAAACAAAATAAAAAAATAAATAAATAAAAAAAACCCAGATCAAAATAACAAATTCAAAACCAAAATAACAAAACCCAAAACAAAATAAAACATTCAAAAACAAAATAACAAAACCCAGATCAAAATAACAAATTCAAAAACAAAATAACAAAACCCAAAACAAAATAAAAAATTCAAAAAAACAAAACAAAACCCAGATCAAAATAACAAATTCAAAAACAAAATAACAAAACCCAAAACAAAATAAAACATTCAAAAACAAAATAACAAAACCCAGATCAAAATAACAAAACCCAGATCAAAATAACAAATTCAAAAACAAAATAACAAAACCCAAAACAAAATAAAACATTCAAAAACACAATAACAAAACCCAGATCAAAATAACAAATTCAAAAACAAAATAACAAAACCCAAATCTAATTTGTTATTATTATTTTTTTTGCGTTTTGTTAATTTGTTTTCGGTTTTGCTATTTTGATTTTTAGTTTGTTATTTTGTTTTTGGTTTTGATATTTTGGTTTTGAATTTGCTATTTTGTTTTCGGTTTTGTTAATTTGGTTTGCACCTCTCGGCCGTTCAGAAACGAACCGGAAAAGGTAGGTATAGTTTGCGAATGAAATTCTTAACGCTGATTGGTCGAGACACCTGTCACTCAAGATAAACAGGAAGTAGGAAATTGTGTCTCTAACTTTGTTTCTTGTGTGGTTCTGCTTCACTTTTAAACCATTTTTTCCTGGTCTTTTGAGTGTGATGGGGCCCTTGGCTAACAAATAACTTGATCAGACCATGACGGTCACGCTGCATTCAAATTACCTTGGAAGGGCGAAGCTGGTGCTCAGAATAACATCAATTTCAATATCCAATCCAGTTTTGGGCAACAAATTAATGAAAAAAACATTCATGTTAGACCCATTCCACTCCGATTAGCAATTTGATAGCGACCCCTTACGATTTGAAATCGGCTATGGAGTCGTTGCAGTCGGTACCAATTCAGTTAATTTTTCAAGTGTAGCGACCACATTAATCCGTTAATGATTTAAACAAATTCAAATTCAAGGGCTTAAAAATAACTCCTGAAATAACGTTTCTAATAGCGTGCCGTTAAGGTATTTACCAATGTTATACAAAGTCCTAAAGAACTGATAACGAAACCGTACTGTAGCTACTGATATGAAGCGAAATTACAAGGAAGTTAACGATTCTTACAAACTACAGTATTACCGAGGTGTTAGCGATGTGTTACTGACCTTCTACCATCCCGTTAACAGATAGTGAAAACCTACTGTATAAAAGAGGCGTCTGACCTTTCAGTTTAATGTTATCGCTACAGCAGAGTGATCATATACAACATGTACAGTATAGTAGATATCTACTGTAGTATAGTAGAGCGACTATATTAATTGTATTATACTGTAATTTGTACAATGCTTTTTTCATAGTTAATAGAATTTGATGACATTTGATGTATAAATGTTATGATGATATTAACATTTATGAAAGAAATTTTTCGCGTCTTTTCCAAAGCTCTTGAATGAAATTAAATGACCAAATGACATGTAAAATGATACGGTAAATTTATCATCAGACCTTATTACGAAAAATAACAGAAATGATATTTTAGCATATTGTGCATCAACATTCAACATGTAATATCTTTCAATCTTGTTTAATCATCACTATTTGCCTTAAAGTATTACTGTGTTACTGTAAATTTGTCATTGCTTTCATCTACAGTACATTTAAAACTAGGATTTTTTTTTTTTTGCTGCCGAACTCGATAGCGATGCTTAAGAACTGATACCATAATGGTGCTTAAAAATTCAAGGTGTAAAAGAAACAAAGTTGTAGTTTTTTGAACATGCTCCAATTTTCGTCCGGACACTAACAATGCTAACACGACATAGCGCAAAAGAGGCTGTAAGGACCCGTTACCAACCTCTACTGAACTCTCCAGAGGCCATAATGAATTTGCATCGATGTAGATTCTCTAGCACATTCGGCTGAGTTGAACGGGATATTAGAGAACCAAAGGTATAAAGGATGCAGCAGGAGCGTTTAGGTTATGTACTGTAGCAAGCTACAGTAGCTAGCTAGGTTTTATGTGTTTTGCTTAGTCAGCTGTTTTGATTCTTAAACTAGATGCTACTGTATATGGTGCTATAGCCACAGTATGAGGTAGGCTATACTGCTGGATGCTAGCACTCAGACAGTTTAGATTGTAAATAAAACTTTTTAACATCTTATTGAATTAAATGCTTGAAAATACCATTTGTTAAAATCAGTGTTTCGCAGTATCCCTGGCTCTACTCCTGAGAAACACATCGGCGGTTTTCCCCACATGGCCACACCTGTTTTTCTGCTTAGAGCAAATAACTCTGTCACCATGTGGGGCAGTTTGAGAGAACATGACTGATGAAGGCACCTCCACATGGAAGTCGGCTTAAGAATCAAACCAGCTAAGCTGACTAGCAAAAGCATGGAAACCTTGCTAGCTAGGTTTAATGCACAGTATGCTAGCTTTACTTCACTAGCCAAGGTCATTAGGTTAGTCCTCTCCTTAAACATGACAAAAATTCAAGCAAATGCATTTTGGTTTTCGAAGCCATAACTTGGTTGTGATCAAGATGTGAACGAGTCAAAATTTCACCAGCATGTCACGGTATTTCCAACATCCAACATGGGTTCCATACAACATGGGTGTTTTATGTACAAAAGAAGGGAATTCTACTCCAGTAATACTTCACATCTGTGGGGCTCACTGTGCTGTGCTCTCTCTCTCTCTCTCTCTCTCTCTCTCTCTTTTTAAATGCTGGTGTTTCGGCAGAAGAGCTTCTAACAGGTTCTCCAGCCCATTATTGTCAGAACTAACAGGATGAGTTGTGTTGACTGACACTTTACAGCTGTTTTAATGGGTCTTTCTGTGTGGAGATGTGCTGTTGTCCAGACAATAAAATTTATTTTTTGCAGATGTGAGTTTTTACTGCCATGTGTCCAGTAGTATGGATAAAAAAAAAATAATAATAACTTTATAATTTAGTGTAAAAAAAATAATTAAATAAAAATTTGGTGTAGCATTGCATGGCTATTGGGGTCTTTAGTGACTCAAATTAAGGTTGATGCTGTTGTTAAACAAATGTAGCCTATTTTTGCATGCATGAAATGTACGAAAGTCATATGTTCGAGTCAAACCGGGACTTTTGATACAGGGGAATCACCTGCTACACTAATGCGCTTTCTGAGTACGCCAGAGGCATGATCGCACCTGCCTCCTTCACATTTGAAATGCTGGCCTCACAGGAACTCCGTTAATGGCCCAATCATGTGGAAATGGCTTGGAGTGAGGTCAGGACTGTATGGGGAATGTGGCAATACATCCCAGCCGAGTTTTGTAATGTGTATGTGGGGTTCTTGAATGATTGTCTGTCCTACCTACAACCATTTTTTAAATGTCAATTGCTTTTACACCTTCTTTCTAAGTTCCAGTTTGATTTAAACGCCCCTTGCAATTTCCTGTTACATCATTTTAGTTCATGCACTTAAGTCTAAGGATATATTTATATATTATTATTAAGTATAATTGTTCAGTATTAGCTCCTATTTGTATATTCATCCATCTAGTTTGTTTTGTTTTATTCATTTATCTGTAGTAAGTGCTTTGTCTTGGTCAGAGTCACATGGATTTAGAGTGAATGAAGAAATAATGCATGGGATCACATCTCTATTAGCCACTACATCCCAAAAAAAAGTTTGACCCCCCACCTTCCTGACAGTACACTACACTCTATACCCCCCCCTCCCCCAATTATATAATTTGGTAGAAAATAGCATATTCAAGAAGCCCAAAATAATATAATGAAAGACATAATGTGTTTATACCTCTGATAAAGTCTGGATTTGACCAATGATTCAGGAGATATTTGTTATGACAAAAGGAAAATTATTTTGAAAACTCAATTTAAAAATTTCATTTACTATTCAGGTTTTATTTTGGATATGTGATTTAATATAATTCCCTCTCCAAATATAGTACTTCCATTATGTGCAAAGGAAATTACATTTATTCAAATCAGCACCGAATGAACAAGCATGATTGGAAAAATAAAAAAGGCAGCAATTGTTTTTTTTATTCTTTTTCTATGAATGGTCCAAATATATGACAAAAACTGTAAAAGGTGTGATGAGTGTAATGACGAAGATGTGTGGTGTTTACTAAGGCGAATTTGCCAGTTTGTAGATAATAATAATAATAATAATAATAATAATAATAATAATATAAAGAAGTAGTAGTAGAGTAGTAGAGAAAGGAGATATAAATGATTAAAAGAATGAATTGAAAGTAATTTGGTAATTATTTAAACTGATTTCCAGCAAGAATGGTATGTCTTCATGAATGAAATCCCACAAATCAACAAGTTTCTGATGAAGTGAATGATTAGTTTCCAAAGGTTTGTGTTTGTACACTTTTTTTTTTCCCCTTTCCCAAACGTCCCGTCCTATCCGGTAACCCGCTTCTCCCTGGGCAGACCTGCATCGACCACAAGCTTGATCACAAAGCCAGCTGCGTTCACATTCTCCCCCCCAGCACTATTCAACTTCAGCAAGGTCATATCATGTTCAAATAAATTATATTCCAAAGCATCACCATATTTCTCAGGCACATCATTTATCACTGTCAGAAAAGGACATGCACAGAGCAGGAACACGGTCCAGCAGGAAACCCAACAAAACCATAACAACATAAACACACATACTATGGCTTAATGATAACATGATCATGAACACACTTACTGTACGAGAGGCGATCAGGCCTCTCGTAATATCCCGACATTGTATTCTGCTTCTACCACAGGAATTTACATTTACAAATGTACATAAAAGGGAGAGAAAAAAAAACCCAAATTAAGGACAAATTCCACACTTATGGACAGTCGATTTAAAATATCTATATAATCCTCTAATTCCAGTGTTTCACTAGTGCTTGTATACCATCAAGGTAGAAAGCTTTCTCCATGATTGAACTGCCTGCTTCATGTCTGAAACACTGGCCTCCCAGGAACTCCTTTCATTTCTCAAACACATACTGTAGAAATGGCTGTGCGCGGGATGGGGCAATAACTCCCAGACGAGTTCCTGTATTGTGCAAGTAGGGCTTGTGAATTATTGCGTTTACAATTCCCACCGAGAGATTAAACTCCATCTCGAGTTGACAAGTTCTCCCGAAGGATCATTCGTTCCACCCGCTGAATGTTCATAGAAACGTCTGCACTGGGCTCCGAGCCATTTGCCGTTCATGTAGAAATTTCATCACAAGTCCCAGATTGATTTGAACACCCTTCGTTGAATGACCTTTTCAATCAGGGGAGCATCCATTTTTATCCTATAACGTCCGAAACCAAGCCCACAGGTTGTGGTGTTGGACCTGCATTGCTCTTCCAGGCTGATGTAAAGTCGGTCAACCCATCTGTCAACAAATATTTGTCATAGTTAATGGTGAAGTGAACTGGTGTGAGCTGAAGGAGTCTACTTGTTGGGACATGACGTTTTCCATTTGCGGTCCTCACTTTGGGTGACTGCTCTAATCTGCACTTAACACCGTTAACAGAGTTCAGCTGACCCCTGAGTAGACGATACGTTGCCGGGCTTGTGACATAGTGTTATTACTGTTCTTACTTTGACTCAGTGTTTATCGAGGACATAGGTTACTGAGCTCATATGAGACAATAAGACATTGTAGTGATAAATGTCTTCATTACTGTATTACCACACATCCAACTTTCCTCCTCACCTTTAACCCTTTCTCTCACACTGACAGCCTTTTGCAAGCCGTTTTTGATCATCTATCTTTGTCTCTCTAGTTTTACACTACATGGCACGCTTGATTTCAGGTGTGAAGTAAAAAAAAAACAACGTATAGGTTGAGAGCCTCAGTGTTACGCTGATGTAGAGTAAGTGAGGAATAAAAGACTTCTAAAGTTTAAAATTGACTGTTTTTTTTTTATACCATCATGTCGGGAACTGTTTTCTTCTGCATCTACCAGCGCAATTTATGAATAATGTCCATAAAAGGAAAAACAAATCCACAATTATGGACAAATTCCACACTTATGGACAGTCAGTTTAAAGAATCAGTTGTGGATCACCTACAAATCTTGAGACTATCATTATATTATAATTGAACATGAATCATGATGCTGATTTTAGCTGATCCAATGCATTTGCCATTTATATGTACAGTATATACAGTAGTAAGTCTATTTTATACACAAATGCCTAAATATAAAACGATATTTGTGCCACAGTCTGGTGCCTTTGTGCTACAGTACTGTACTATATGTGTGTGTGTGTGTGTGTGTGTGTGTGTGTGTTTTATTTTAGTCAATTATTTTATAAGACCGTTTGATTTTTAAAATGAGTGTACTGTAAATCGATTTTTATAATCAGCAAGCCAATCCTCATTTCTCGATTTTGCTTCCTAAGAGCCGGACTTGTGTTTTTTAAATTTTAATTTTAAACTATTCCTACCAGTTCTCTAGAGGTCCAATGAATCATTCAAGCGTAAAACCCGTCTAACTTAAGGCGCGAACCAGTAAGAAACAGGTGCGGATTAGATTAGGTGGTGATTAGTATAAAGGTGACGCCGAATGCTGAGTGCTTGGAACAGACGAGAGGGGAAACGAGGTCGCTGCTGAAAAAAATGTTACATAAAAAACAACATTTTTAAATGGTATCTTTACTCACTTTGCAGCCTGTCACAATTAAACATTTGTTCCAGTATCTTTAATTCAATCTACATTATTTAGTTTTATTTAAGATGAAGAAATGAGGGAGGCTCAAGACTTTTGCACAGTACAGTTGTATTAAAAAAAATACATAAAAAATATGTTTTTTGTTTGCAACAGCCAAATTCGAATCTGTTTAAATTTTTTTTTTATTATTATTGTTTTAAAGATATTTTTTCTATAATTGTATCTAATTAGGCGTGATGGTGGTTTAGTGGTTAGCACTGTCGCCTTGCACCTCTAGGGTCCCGTCTCACTGTAAGTGGAGTTTGCATGTTCTCCCCGTGCTTGGTGGGTTCCTCCGCGTACTCTGGTTTCCTCATGCAGATTACGCTAATTGGATCCCAAACTGCCCGTAGTGTGTGTGTGTGTATTCGGGACCCTGTCCAGGGAGTACTGTACCCCGCCTGGTGACCTAAGTGTCCTGGGATAGGCTCCAGCGGTAGGACAAAGCGGTATAGACGATGAGTGAGTGAGTGCGTGAGTGAGTGAGAGTGTTAATTTTCACTATTAAATATAAAACTATTAAATGGTAACTCACTCACTCGTCATCTATACCGCTTAATCCTGTAATCAGGGTCGCGGGGGCCTGGAGTCTATCCCAGGAGACTTAGGGCACAAGGCGGCGTACACCCTGGACAGGGTGCCAATCCATTGCAGGGCGGACCTAAATTTGAACTATTCTAAACACACTTTTAACCTAATTTGTTACTTGATTCTTTTATTATTAATGGGATCACTGTTAATTCTACACAGTGATAAAAAATTGCAATTTGACATGTTATTTTTATTAATCTAAATAATCTGAGTGCTTTTTTTAAAAAAAAAAAGAAAGAAAAAGAAAAGCAAATAATAACATGCTTTTTATCCATCAACAGTTACATTGAACATCAAAGAAAGTCCAAGAGACAGACTAACTAATAAAAACCTTTTATTCTTTTATTTCATGAATTTACTACTACTACTACTACTACTAATAAAAATGCAGCTTCTCCTGTTACCACGAAACCACAAAGATCCCATAAAGTCCTTTCTGATGTCCTAGGACTTTCCCCTTAGGACATAAAAAAAACACTGGAAGAAGGAGAGTAGTGTTTCTCAAAAAAAAAAAACACACACAAAAAAGATGATGATGAATAACAAATTAAATGTCTGCAATATTCCTTGCAGAATCTTTGCCAGAATTTTAATTTGTTTCGATGAAGAAGTGTTACTAAACATATTACTGAAAATATGTTAAAATATTCAAACGTGTGCTTTAATACTACTGTAACTTTGCAGCCAGAATTACTGTCAAGGGAAAAAATGAATGGAAACATTCTGACCAATCAGAGTGCAGAATCCAACAGCAGTTTACTATCATCTCATTATATCTTTATATCTACTTCCTTCTCCGTTCCCCTCCTCAGTTTCTTGAGAAACACGTAAGAAGTGTAAGTTATGGGTAAGTTTTTTTTTGTTTTTTTTGAAAGATCAAAATGACTCAACTGTAAGCACGACAGAGCAGGGCGGTAAACAGTGGAGCGAGGAATAATATTGAATTAGTTGAATCATTGTATAATAAAGAATGCCTTTAAACATTGTAAGATCTACAGACAAGCTCTTTTCCTCTTCTACGCTGACACATTCGGTTGTTTAGAGGAAACACAGGAGGGGCATCACCTCCCTGGAGAGCGCTATCCCACCCACAATGCCATGCTCCGGCCAGTGCCTTGTCACGCACCTGAACGGAGAGAGGGCTAATTTTAACTCGGATGCCAGCACATGACCTGCTTTCCTTCACTCAAAGCTCCACCGGAACCAAGCAAGAAGAAACATGATAGTGTCAACTGCCACAGAATTTTCCTGTTGTACTTGGATCCTCCGTCAACTCTGGTTTTCGTTTTTTTTTTTTGTTTGTTTTGTTTCTCCCCCGCCTTTTTCGCCCTAGTGACGTAGTGCATGTGCAGAGTTCAGGCTGGGGTTCTAGTACTGAAATGACAAAAAACCCGAATGACATCAGGTCACCAATATTAGCCAGGAACATTTATTTAACATTTAACAAACAAAAACAGGCAAACAGTCTATGTTAGATATTAATATTTTAACAATGTATTATTGCACTGTCAATATTAAATGCATACTATTTATTATAACAAATTAATCATATGATCAAGTTTGACCTTAATGGCTTCCCATAATCACAGCACAGTTTCCTGGCTGTGTGTAATAATGGCATGTTTAATGCGGATAATAAGATGACTGAATAATCATATTTCTAAAATGCTTTTAGATGGAAGTTTGGATAAAAGCAAATATGTGGAAGTGGTGGCTCAGGTGGCTCAGGCTCTAGGCTGTTGGTTTTCCAATCCGAGGGGCTGAGTTCGAGCCCCATCATCAGTGAGTGCATGCAGTGCCGGCTCCATTCGAAAGATTTTAATTTAAGATTTGTTAAATGCTAATGTTTGAGATATTAATAAGCTGCATAATCTGTTTCCTCTAACTAACTTGTCGTGCATTTCCTTATTCCATTGCACATTGCACATTCATAACACAAGTAAATTGTAAATATAAAGAAAAAATGTTTTATTGAATATGTTATATTCATATTATATTAAAAATATAAAATATAAAAATTGTGATTAATCGACTATGACTGCGATTAACTAGATTAAAAATTTTATCTATTGACAGCACTATTTTATTCACATTTCATCAATCAGAAAAGCAGAAACGCAGACAAGTCTAGTGGCCAGGGGTCTCATGTATCGCTGGATCAATTAATAATAATAATAATAATAATAATAATAATAAACTGCTACAGCTGAACCATAAATATTTGCGCCTCTGTAAATTTAATAGAATTGCCTCTTTGCCTTTATAACTCCAACCTCCTGAGCTATTTTTAGATCTCACATTCCAAAACACACCTTCTCCTGATCTTATAACGCAAAAACAAAAAACAAACAAACAAAAAAAAAACATCTACTATAGTATATACTGTAGTACCACCTCCTTCAGATCTCACACGCCTTTAGGCATTGGTTTTGTTTTTGGTATGTCGTCTTAGTTTAGTTGGTCTTAGCTATTCTATTATTATCACTGCACATCTCAGATGTAGATCAATTGTACAACACGGCTACATCTTCCTTCCTGATGAATACTTTAGAAAAAGCAGAGGAAAAAAAATCTTTTCTTTCCGTCATACTGTACAAACTGTATTTTTACAGACCCTTTCCAAATCCGTTTAGCAGCTGGAAAGATTTTAGCCACTGTGCAATTATTTACGCATTTTTCACCTTAAAGTTCATAAAAACATTATAAAAAAAAAATAATAATACAAATACAGCTTGCTTAGATCATGTACTTCATTTCCTACTTCGTCCCCACAGACCGATTGTTCCTCGTTCCAGATTCTAAGATCTGATACTGAGATCCGAAGAAAAAATATGTTGACGAAGACAGATCAAAATACTCAAGCGCTGTCCAAGAGGTCTCACGATAATATGGGTTTTGATGTTTTTGACTGAACAAGAAATACAGTATATTCCGTGCATTTTAACTGTGTGGGTCCTAAAGCAGCATGCCCTGGCACAAATTCTAATCATACATAATCAAGTTTGCATTCTACAGTGTGTCATGACACATCTGAAAGATGAGCGCGAAAGAACCCTTTTCTTTTTTGTTGTTGTTGTTGTTGTTGCGATCTGTGTGCCATACACACACCAGATAGACATCCTGAAACACACAGAAAGCAGCCGTATCTCCAGACATCTCTCTTGGGTTTTGGCTCCAGGAGGAAACCTGTTATCTCGGACTACCTCTGCATGACATACTTGACGGCTGACAGTTCACGTGTCGGTGATTAATCTGTATTTTATTCTTTCTCTTTCAATCTTCCTTTTTTTTTTTCTTCTTTTTTTTCTGTCACACACCCTGCGACACCCTACTGTCTGAAAATACACACAGGACAGACCTGGTTTGCACAGATATACTGTACACAGCAAGTCGAGTTCAAAAAAGCGTCGGATTACATCATGACCTTGTTTGTCCACCTTCTTTCTACACACACGCACACACACACACACATACACATTTTCAGCCATGAATAGCAGCATTTAAATCCACCACTTAGGGAAAAAAAAAAAAAAGTCCCTTAATTCTCCAGATAAGACTCAGGTGTGCAGCGGGGCCTTAACGCCTCTCCGTGCCTGCTTAGCATTGAGAAGGGAACCATCTGCAAGCGTTTAAGCATTTAGCAGTGCCATTCTGATAATATTCGTTAATAATGTTACATGCTGAATTGGCACGCTCTCGCTTCCTCACGGGACAAGCTTTTAATGCGCTAAAGGGTACGGACGCACCAAAAGGCTTTTCACTACAACACCGTCTGCTCTATAGACAAAAAAGCAACACAGCATGTGGTTCCACTCCCCAGGAAATGAGCGCGATTTCCTCACAACCTGATGGCCTTCAGCACTCCCGATCTGCCCTGGGTGCCCTAAAAGCAGTGATCTGTTTTCCTACAATTATAACTGACATTTACTCGTCTTGCTAATCACTCTGTCTGAGGATCGTCTGAGAGGGAGTCCGTGGTGGCCCGTGAAGCATCGCAAACAAACATCCGGAAAATGTGTGCGCCCGGGCTTCCCATGCTCAATCGAGTTAGCATGTACTGTAGAACGCGAATATGAGACATGTGGCATCAAAGCGTGGTCACGAATCTCCGAAGGAGGGAATAAAATCAAAACAGCGGAAGGCTTTTTAAAACATCCCTGGGAGATTGTGGTCTTCTCATGCCCCGCTTCAATGGATGTGGAGCAACAGTGCCAGGATTAGACTCTTCCTTCCCTCCTTAACATCCAGCTTGTTTTCTCTCTCTCTCTCTCTCTCTCTCTCTTTCTTTCTCGATCTCTCTCAGGGAAAACAACAAGATCCTGGATATCCCTGGAGCATTTGGCTTATACAGTACATCACAGCTCTACAGTATGTATTAGGTATGATCATTGTACACTCTGTACCTATGAAAGGTGTCGGAGTGGGTAAAGGAGTGAAAATTCAATATTATTCTTGGAAATTCAAGCATCTTTCCCCTCATGGTGATTAAGCATTCGTCTCCTCCCCGGACTAATCTGTGTGATATCACAGCGCCGCTTCGAATTCTCCACTCTAATTGGTCAGATAGTCCTGTATAACGGCGGTCTGACATTAATGCAGTTATTGCGATCAATCTAATTTGCGGGGATTCGTATGGTGATGCTTCCGTGATCAAAGTCTAATAGGTAAAAGAGTTTAAATAAAAAAAAAAAAGCGAGAGATCATGTTGTTATTTAACACAGAAAAAAAAAAAAAAAAAAACGCTATGTAATCATTGATATGCTGAGGCTCTGTCGCGCGCAAAAGTGCAAAAGAAGCTGGACAGGGAAAAACTACCTGTATTTGTTGCTGCTACAGTATATGGAAAAGCGATAACTAACTTGTTTCTGGTAATGCATCGATTAATTGATAATTGATGGGCGTTCGAGTCAAACCGAGACTTTTGAATGAAGGCATAAAACTGATTGACATTTACTGTACATGTGCCTTTAGTAGAATTCCAGCGGCACGGAAAACACAACTGTAATTAATGACCGGTTTTAAGCACATTATGGTGATGAGACCTTTAGCCAGAGTGAAGCATTTGAATGCTGCATTGATATTTATTGAAAAAATCTAAATCATGTGTGTGTAAAAAACATAAATTAAACATAAACATATATTTTTTCTTTTCTTTTCTTTTCTATATATATATATATATATATATATATATATATTATATATATATATATATATAGCCTCCTAAGAACCCCTTTATCTGCCCCCTGACTATAGGGGGAATGTGGCAGTAACTCGCGGCTGAGCTCCTGTAATGTGCAAGCGGTGCTGGTGAATGATTGTGTGCACACTTCCCACAGATCTCTTTTACAAGCTGGTGACAATTTATCTGTCACCTTTCTATTGAAGGATCAGACGTTCCAGCCTTTAAGACTCTTCCACCGTTCGAATGTTTTATGAGGCTGAGAGTCTCATCACTGTACTCTGCTTAAAAAAAAATAAAAGCACAGTAAATGGCATTCAGTTTTCACGCCTTTATTCCTAAGACACTTCTTGAAAAGTCCCGATAATAATAACTTTATTCCGTTTCACGTTGTCACATGTGTAGTTTTATGTATTTCATAACTACATGGACTGTTACTGTATGTTTGATTGGTTACTTGCGATGTGCATCTATTGGAAAATCAATATTGGCATTTTAACAGTAGGTCAATAATTCATTTATTATAGTATTATTCTATTGTTTTTATCAATATAATAAGAGTGTAAAAAAAAAAAATCATAGCATAATTTTTCCTGTGTTCTCTCTTAAATCCCAGTTCCAGTTAAACATCTTTCACTGACACATCCAGGAGCGATACAGGCAGCTGTATGTTTTGCTCTTAAACTGATAAAATAGGGTGCATAGTTCAGTTTCAAATTTATATCTGGACCTTCACCTAGCGTGATCACAGACAGATAGGCCATCGCTCCAGAAAGTCCGAACGCAGGGGCAGGCCGCGTGCTTGCTCATGGCATAACGCCAAGCTCCTGTGGTCAGTTTTCCTTTGTGGCATGACTTAAAGATTCCAATCTCAGCAGAGGAACAGATAAACACACATGTTATACAAGTTCTGGAACAAATACTGCAGCTATAAATATACATATTTTAAACTCTCTTACGTCCAGTGAAACAAATTATAATCAAGCGTAATCAGTTAGTGATGGCGTGCAAGTTTTTTTTTTTTTATTTACTTCCATATTTGGATGGCATTTGAAATGGATCGTGGATGCAAAGGTCACTTTTAAAGAAAAGGTCATGTGTGATGTCGTGTTATGTACTGTACATTTTCTCATACGTAGGTTTTAATTTTCACATGTGAACACAATTCATTTGTTTTCATGCGATTCTTTCCCCCATGATAATTTTTTGACGTGTTATTTTTTTTCCCACAGAATGATTTTTTTCTTCATGCAATTTTTTTTTTCTCAACGCAGTATATATATATATATATTATATATATATATATATATATATATATATATATATGCACAGTATATAAAATACTGTTATTTCCCAAACAAAGTTATACAGTTTACCTATCTTTAGCGGCACGGTGGTGTAGTGGTTAGCACTGTCGCCCTGCACCTCCAGGTGTTCGATTCCCGTCTCTGTGTGCGATGGATTGGCACCCTGTCCAGGGTGCACCCACCTCGTGCCCTACGTCTCCTGGGATAGGCTCCAGGCCCCTCCGTGACCCCGAGTACAGGATAAAGCGGTATAGACGATGAGTGAGTGAGATGAGTGAGATGTTTTATACATGTTTTTATTATAATTAGCCATGCATTCTTAGGTCCTAAATCTTTTGAAGACATAATTACACTGAAGCAATCCCAAACCTCATCAACTGTTGAATAAAAGACATTGCATATAGTGGATGCTGTCAGCATGTGGAAAGAAATAAAAAGCATGGAATTAGAAGGTGTGTTTATAATGTACACCTTTATGTAGCCAACAAAAGCATGTGAAATAACCCAGAATAGGTTTATATAGTTTTGATTCTTAAAAGTATACCCACCTTTTGCTTTGATGATAGCTTTGCACACCTGGAATGGTTTTCCATCAAGTTGAAGTTGAATGGAGTTCCCAAAGGTGTTGAGTACTTGTTGGCTTGTTTTTCTTTACTGTTTGAGCCAAATAATCCAAAACCATATCAATTGGATCTACTGTACATCGGGTGATCTCATGTAGCACTCCATCACACTGAAAAGCATTTCTGTGGGCTCTAATCTGAGGAGCTGCTAATGGGGCTAATGCTGGTCGCTCTAATAAACGTATCCTCTGCAGAAGAGGTAGCTCTTGATTTGCCTTTCCTGGGATTCTCCTCATGAGAGTCAGTTTCATCATAGTGACTGACCTTCACTTCTTAAGGTAATGATACATTGTCTTATCTCTTTACATTACCAAGTGTTTTTATCCATAACATAGATTTGTACAGTAGGGTTACTGACTCTGTACCCACCCTTCCTCTGCATAAGACAAATGATGGTGTAAAGAACATTAAGAAGGCAAGAAATGTCACAAAGGCACACCTGTGAACTGAACACCATTCCAGGTGACCTCCTTATCTGGCTTATCTGATGAGAGAATGCGATGAGTGTACCAAGCTTTCATTTTCATAACACTTTTTTTTTTTTTGGTTATTATATAATTCCATATGTGTTATTTCTTAGTTTGGATGACTTTAGTATGATTGTACAATGTACTGTATGTATTTTTATATGTGGGAAAAAAAATTTTCCTCCCCGTAACATTTAAATTAATTTAATGTTAAATCCGCACACCTTTTAAAATAAACAATAATTTTGCTTTCATGTCATGTGTACGCTCATGATTGACGTTTTTTGGACTGTTTTTTAGACATAATACAATTGCTTTACATGGTCATTTTCCCCCTAAAGAATTTTTTTTTTTCAAAGATTTTTTTTTTACATTTCAGATTTCTATTCACATTACTCTTTAATTTTTTCATAATTTTTAATTAACTAATGAATTGAATACATTTTTAACTTTATTATTATTATTTTTAATCACAGTTCCGGTTTTAACATGATTCTATTTCCAACAAAACAGACTGATTTTTATTCATGTGATTTCTACACACACACAAGATCCATTTGAATTCACATGGATTTCTTTTTGACAGGGTTTATTTTCATCATATTCATTCATTTATGATTAGCATTTAAAAAAATATTCCACACCACCAGATTTTATGTATCACATTATTCACTTAATGTCACGTTTGCGTTTACAATCTCAACGGTGTTTCAAGTGTAATATATTACTTATTGCTCAAATTATCGCACACCGCAATTGCAAAGTCCTCTGAAATTTCTCCATTTCGTCCCACACCTATTACATGTCAGGCTATAATGTGCAGATATATACGGAAAAGTTAGAAAGCTACAAACAACATTACAGATACTTTATTGTCGAGTCCTAAAGGAGGGGTCGTTGCTCAGGCAGAGTGCGAGGCGGATCAGTGTTTTGCTCTAAACATTTCCTATTTCCTTTAGCGCTCTTGATTAGTCCCTCATGCTAATGGAGAATTTCCGGTGTTGAGAAAGAGCCCTGCAAACAAGCCGAGGCAGGGCGATGCTAAACTACACATAAACAGCCCTGTCACGGCATACAAAGACAGAGATAGAAGACAGAGAGAAACAAAACGATGCAAACTTTATGCAACATTTACACTGGCGATCTTCCTCCATGTGGAAATATTGTTTTAAACAATTTCTGGAGTGGTGAACAGATTAGCAGGACCTGCTGAAGGTCTGAGACCACGCAAGACAAATAAGCCTGTCTGAGTCCCAGGCCACCCAGGATCTTTTGTGTCCAGTAAACACACCTGGGCTTTCTGGCAGGTTGTCCGGGTTAGTGTCCGGTCTCCGAGCCGCTGTAAGACTACCGTGCACTCTGCATGAGTACCGTGCACTCTTTTATTTGATTTGCTGATTTTCTTTTTAAACACAACTCATTTTTTCCTGCTGGACATCTAGGATGCTAAGCAGCCGCCCTTGAACATTCGATCCTGAATAGTCGGGAAAGTGTTAGCTAACGTTCTGTATCTTGTTTTCTCTCATAGTAGAGATGGCTGGCGGCACGGTGGTGTAGTGGTTAGCACTGTCGCCTTGCACCGTCAGGGTCCGGGTTCGATTCCCGTCTCTGTGTGCATGGAGTTTGCATGTTCTCCACGTGCTTGGTGGGTTTCCTCCGGGTACTCCGGTTTCCTCCCACAGTCCAAAGACATGCAGGTTAGGTTAATTGGCGTTCCCAAATTGCCCGTAGTGTGTGAATGAGTGAGTGTGTGTGTGTCTGTGCCCTGCGATGGATTGGCGCCCTGTCCAGGGTGTACCCTGCCATGTGCCCCAAGTCTCCTGGGATAGGCTCCAGGCCCCCCGTGACCCTGAATACAGGATTAAGCGGTATAGATGATGAGTGAGTGAGTGAGAGTAGAGATGGTTGTAATATCAATCACTGGCTTGCATTCACTCTTTTACTGTAATATATTATCATTTCTACAATGACGACTAATCTAATAAGCAATAGATTATGAAGGAATAAAAAGTAGGCTGGTCATTAATAAATAATAATAATAATAAAAAAAAAAGATTGGTATTTACAGAATAATTTAGGCGCAATCTGGTGATGATACTCTTATCCGAATAAAAACATGTGCACGGTGCAAACCTTTTAAAGAAGGCCATACTTCTGTGGATGACGATCCCGGGTCAGGTGGCACGGAGCCCAGGGTAGTCGTTCCCGTGAACATTCAGCGGGTGGAACGCCTGATCCTTAAACATCGACGGATAACTTGTCGCCAACTTGTGGAAGTGATGAATCTGTCTGCGGGAACTGTACACACGATCGTTCACAAACACCACTTGCACATTACAGGAACTCGGACTAGAGTTATTGCCACATTCCCTGTACAGTCCTGACCAGCCATTTCTACATACATGTTTGGGCTGTTAAGGGAGTTTCTAGGAATGGAAGATTCAGACATGAAGCAGGTGGCGCAATCATGGTTTCGGCAATGGCATCCATGCGTTAGTGATTAGATAAGTGTTTTAGTGTAGCACGAGACTATATAGAGAAATAAAGGAGAGTTCGAACTCTCATAACCGTCTTCTATTATTCTGCTGTCTTCTGTCAATCAAAAGTCCCGGACTGACTCGAACGCCGCTTGTTTTTAAGTTTTTAAACAGAACCTGACTAGGAAGCTGAGAGCTATGCAAAGAACCCCAAGTTTTCACCGAAGCCCTTTACTGCTTTGACTTACTCGACAGCTGTGTTTATTTACAATGTGAGGGATGTGTGAGGGAAAGCACAACCCGGGCATTGGGATGAGTAGTTAAAAAAAAAAAAGTAAAAAAGTTTACACCACCCGTGCCAAAAGCATTTAAGGTCAGGCTGTGAATATTGCCGTAATTACTGTACCATACAGTCCTACAGTAGTTAGTAGTAGTAGTAGTCTTTTTAATTCATTCTGCATTCTGGGGAAAAATAAATAGTTTACGCATTCTGGAACACTCTGTTTATACTCTTTGACATTTGCACTTGATACAGACATAGAGAACGCATATATACAGCAACATCTTATGCATATTATACTTTATACCGTTTTTGCATACTGTCTTTGTAAATCATCCTTAAATACTGTATATATGCAATTCATCAGCTCTTTGTACATAAATTAGGATGTTAGATACGTTTTCTCTTTTGAAACACTTCTATGATACTCTCCTCTCTACCAGCTTCTATCTACTGTACGTAATCTCGAGTTCCACACTTCTCCCAGAGGACTAGGATCAACTTGCATTTGACTATTTAGACTGGCTCTCTAATTCACTCCCAGTGTCCGAACGCATTCTCCCCGCTAATTAACCCCCACATTCCCATGAGGAGTCTCCGGAAAGCTGCTCGGTAAACACACTGTAGAGCTCATGCCGCAGACGCACTCGTAACATGCAGGCCCAAGGCTGGCAGCATCGAGCAACTCCGAGATGCGTCCTCTTTCTAAGGCGCGCTTCCTTCCTTTGAAGGACAGAAGCGCAGGCTTGTAAAGCTCTCAGCTTTAAATGCTTTCTGAACACAACACCGTCTGTTATGGAAATGGCCCTGGAGGAAAACCAGTTTACGAGGCATTCAGACAATGCGAACACCATGCTGATTCCAGATACTTGATGATTTGTTGTTCCTTTACGGAGACGCTGTGAATGCTCTGGAGCGACGCTCCCCGACTGACCCAGCTGAGCCATCGTGTTTTGGGAAAGCAGTCCCAGGCGTGTTAAAGTATTCCACGCATGACACGCAGTTCAGGTCCTGTGCAGGGTTGTGAAAGAGCAGGTCTTGTGCTCGTTGTTAATTCATTTCATAAATCTGAGCAAACCCCAGAGGTACGATTTCTAATCAGCAGAGGGATCAGAACGCATGTCGACTATCACCCTTTATTGCACAAATGCAATGATTATTATCATGTTAGTCCCACAGCGGCCAATAAACGTGCAGGAACCCCAGCTGCTTTGTCAAGGAATGATCAACTGCTTATGACTGCGTGGAGAACGTTGAGCTGGATTTCCAATTTTATTCCTGCCAAGGAGTTGAGATCTAGCTGAAGGATTTAGATGTCCAGCTGAGTTCATTTGGAGGAGAAAAAAAAAAAAAAACAGATGAAAGAAAATGAAATAAAGTGTCTACATAACCATATATCAGAGTTGTTGGGAAAAAATCTTCATATTATTACTTATGTTAACTGTTTTACTGTATGTATACTCGCCATACTCTCACTGGCACCATGTTCTTCTGCTCAATTATGCTTTTTATCCAATCATGTAAGAAACAGACCAGACAATTTCTTTCAGACTATTTTCAGAATCTGTACAAATTTGACATGCCATCAGCGTTTTTTTTTTTTTTTTTTCACCCAAAGTAAAATTTCATGCATTACTGTATATTGCTGGCTAATAATCGAAAGTAGTATGAGGAGAGGTGTTCCTATTAAAGTGGCGAGAGAGAGAGAGAGAGAGAGAGAGATAGAGTTAATGTGTTTTTTAATTTTCCTTCTGAGAGGGATGTACATTTATTCCTTAGATCACTATCAGTAATAAAGCATACGGCTTGCTCTACAGGATGCAATATCTCAGGACTCATCTTGTAGTAAAGCAGAAACTGCTTTGAGGTTTCCTGGGCATCATAGTATTCTATTTATTCATTTTTTTTCCAGATTGAAGGCCAAAGCCAACAAGATCTCTCTCTCTCTCTCACTGATAATCCATTACTACTTCTCCCTCAACATTTTCAATAGCTATATAAAAGTGTAACTATATAATAGATGAGCCCTAGGTTCTACAAATTATAATAAGATTTACATTTCCATATATATTTCTGTAACTTCTCAAAACCCCATTTTTTCACAGCTATACAGTGGGGTCCAAAACTCTGAGAGCACGAGTTAAAATTTTCCATTTTGATTTGATATTTTTTCATAATTTAATACACAAATTTCTAATACAAAATACATTATTTTTTAAAAAAATGCTTAAAAAAAAAAAGAGTTTTGCAATACTTTCTCTAGCGCACTGAGTGCCCCAGTGTTCATGGAGGACTAATGAACTCCATAAGTTTGTGCAAAACCTCATGAACATTCATGACCATCTGATCCTTAAAAAATCAACTGACAACTCGTCGCCAAATTACGACACTGGCTCACTATCATTCACGAACACCACTTGCACATTCCAGAAACTCCACTGGGTTATTGCCACACCCCCGCCCCCTACAGTTCTGACCTCACTCCAAGACATTTCCACATGTTTCTGGGAGGCCAGATTCCGATCATGGCGTACTGAGAAAACTTTCTACCTTGATGGTATCTAAGCACTAGTGTAACACTGGGATAAGTGCATTAGTGCAGCAGGAGATTATATAGAGAAATAAAGGGAGTTTTTACTCTGCGCAATAAAAAGTCTCAGTTGAACTCCCCTTGTATTTTACAGCACAAATCTCAAAACCTCTGATCGTTTCCAATTTCCGATAATAAAGCAGCCATAATTCACGGATAGATTGTACTATTCGTATTAAGAATATGTTGCCTGAACTTAAACTGTGGCATTTCACCGATTCATGTTTTTTTGTTGTTGTTTTTTTTAAACATTTTTTTATTCACACTGGCTCTCATGAATATTTAATGTTGTCTTTGGGGTAGATAACAATCCTAACAATTCCAGTCTCAGGACATCCTCAATCTTATACAAGTCATTAACTGGTGAGAAGAATTGGGTGTTTCTGAGCAGGGAATTCACCCAACTACAGTATGCTGGATTTGAGCCCAAACCTGGAATAAGCTACCCAAGGTTACCTCAACATTTAGATGTTTTGACTTACTTCATTCCATCATCCTGTAACTATCATCATACATGATTAACTGAGATGTCATCATTCAATTCGAATCAACTTTAGATTTATAATGTACTGCTGGAATATCGGTTAATTCAGTTCTTCATTCATCTTTAAGCAATCACTCCGATTTATCCTGGTCAAGGTCACGTTGGAGTCCGAGCTTTTTATCCCAGGCATGAAAGTGCATTGACAGAGAGCAGAGATCATAGTCCATAAAGGAGCTAATCGGAATGAAGTGATACGGCACATGAGCCTGCAGCTTTATTTAATTTGTTCATCTCATCAAAATCATCTTGTGATGCCTGGATCGAGACATATCTCAAATTATGGTTTCATGCCTATAGCCAATACACCTACAGTACCGGTATGACCGCCAATGCTACCAGACAAAAATGACCACATTATTTATTTATGTTTTTGTTCCAAAATCAGGAGATTGTGTTTGATCTACGCAGTAGATAAAAGCTAAATGCACTAAACATCACATTTTCATCCTTCAAATGTACTTTATAATCATTACACATTATACCACTCCATGTTCCTCATAATCATCTCACAGAAGAACGGGCTTCACAATAATTCACTCAGTGGCTGAGATGAAACAGATCCCTCGGAAGATTTCTGCATATCACATCTCTGTTATGTGGAACAAGGTGCACGTAACGCTCTTATGAAATCTCACGGGGCTGAGCTAATTCAGTATCATTGAGATAATCCTGCCCGGCCAAGAATAACCCTCTTCAGAGGGTTCTGACTGTCAGTAATCCATCCTCCCTCTGTCATGCCCATCTACAAACATTTTTATCCGTTTAGCCATACACAGGCCGGAAAATATTTGTAGGCTATTCCAAGCTTTCGTATGAGGCTCAGGTGCATGGAATTTACAGTGAAGTAATTTGAGTTGAATAGCCAATAATTTCTTTTTTTAGTCTTCGCCTGCTCCAGGATTGAGGTATGCATGTGGAAATACTTGGTAAATTTACATCTATTTTGTACAGGGTGGGCCATTTATATGGATACACCTTAATAAAATGGGAATGGTTGGTGATATTAACGTCCTGTTTGTGGCACATTAGTATATGTGAGGGGGCAAACTTTTCAAGATGGGTGGTGACCATGGTGGCCATTTGGAAGTCGGCCATCTTGGATCCAACTTTTGTTTTTTTCAATAGGAAGAGGGTCATGTGACACATCAAACTTATTGGGAATTTCACAAGAAAAACAATGGTGTGCTTGGTTTTAACGTAACTTTATTCTTTCATGAGTTATTTACAAGTTTCCGATCACTTATAAAATGTGTTCAATGTGCTGCCCATTGTGATGGATTGTCAATGCAACCCTCTTCTCCCACTCTTCACACACTGATAGCAACACCGCAGGTGCACCGTAGTTTCAGGTGCTGCACATCTCGTATCTTCACACCATAGACAATTGCCTTCAGATGACCCCAAAGATAAAAGTCTAGGGGAGTCAGATAAAACCAAGCACACCATTGTTTTTCTTGTGAAATTCCCAATAAGTTTGATGTGTCACATGACCCTCTTCCTATTGAAAAAATAAAAGTTGGATCCAAGATGGCCGACTTCCAAATGGCCACCATGGTCACCACCCATCTTGAAAAGTTTGCCCCCTCACATATACTAATGTGCCACAAACATGACGTTAATATCACCAACCATTCCCATTTTATTAAGGTGTATCCATATAAATGGCCCACCCTGTAGATCTATAGTGATGTTTACCCCAGACAGGTTTACAGCTTTAAAATTTACATTAAGCCTGGAGTCCTCAGCCTTGGTCAGCAGGTCATGTTGCATTTTCGCTATTTTCAGTCGGCCAAAATGGTCAATAACTCAAAGTTTGGGAAAAATAGAGCAGAGCTCCTCCCCTGGCTTGTTTCTTAGGGTGCATTTGCAGGAGAAGTCAGGTACAGTGGTACCTCGGCATACAAATTGAATCTGTTCCGCAGCAAGGTCTTAAGATGAAATTTCGTATTGCGAGTCGCATTTTCTCATAGGAAATAATGTAAATGCAGATAATCGGTTCTAGCCACAGAAAAATGTCACCAATATTATTAATTTACAACACTATAATTATATTTTTGTACATAAAAAGAATCAAAACATTTAGAAAAAAAAAAAAACATGTAAGTGAAGTAAAAGTTGAAATATTACATTACATTTAACCTCTGAGGCTGGGAAGCTCTGAGGCCTGTGGTAACTTCTTAACGCAATTGTAATACAGTATATCGGACCTTAAAAAGGCCCCCGCAGCACTCACTGGATTTTATTAGAGGACCAGGGTTGTGCGTTGCTGCGTAGCTGTGAAATATAGGGATATTAATATAAATATGTTGATTCAAGTTAATGATCTTGACTAGATGATTTGTCTTTTAATTTTGAGTAGCCACACATGCGCTGCCATCACGGTGTCGCTGCTCAGATGGCATAATGAGATTGAAATTCTGGTGAATACAGTATAAATTACATTCATGTCAATTATTATCTCATTTATAATACGTCAAGTGTATATGCATTCTGTAAAACCTATAAAAAAAACTATTCATATTGTTTGTTATAATAACAATTTACATATTGATTTATAAGATACATACAGATTTGGCCATACTGTAGCTTCTACCATCTTAATTTCTTTTGTTTTTACGTACCAAATATACTATTTATTACAGTATATACCAGACATGTGTCTTTGTGTGTTTTATTACAATCACTTCTCTCACTGATTGTACAGTATAAGAACTTGGGGGAAAAAAAATAAATAAAAAACAACAGAAAAACAACAAAAAATTTTTCAACAACAGTTGAAAAGGTGACAAAAGACTTTGTTTCCCACCGAAATGAAGCCTAGAAGAGAAAAGCCACAATCAGATAAAACAGAAGCGAACTGATTGCAACAGAGTAAACACTGCACCAGATAGAGATCCTATCTCTAGAGCTAAAACTTGCACATATACTGTACATGAGCTAAACCGCTCATATAAATTCTCCAGAACAAAAGAGCGCTAACCACAATGTGCTCGAGTTTGTGCAAGGCTTCACTTGTGTCAGAGTGAGGAAAGCTCTTCACGCACATCAGAGCGGAAGTCTTTTGGTCAGCTATAGTAGGTCACATTGTCATGTGATTTTTGTGGTTACAGCCATCTCTTTTGTCTCATATTCAAACCTATATAGTCATCAACTTGTCTAGACGTTGTACTAAACTTTCTGCTCTATCTGAATAATCTCGTCTCAAAATGTTATACGTCAAAGATTTAGATTTTAACAAAATGCATGTGAATGTTCCAGAGTTACTGTACCATCCTGTATCAAAACTGTAGGACTACAATATAAACACATATACATATTTTTAGTCCTTGCCCTCCCTAAGACTAGTGACATACTGTACAGCCCAAGGTGAAACATGTGTTTAGATTCAGATTTAAGTATCTGACTCCAGGACATTTAATTAATTATCTGACTATAAAGAATAACCCTCTTAAAGCTGATATAATGCACTAAAGAGCCATTGCCTGATATAATTTATCATGCATATCCTTATTTGAGAAAATTTCTAAGGCATTTTTGCTGCTCTCCCGTTCACCATGTTCCGAATAGAATAAATTTTAAAACAGGCTTACTGTTTGCTTTTGCGTCTATCACTGTTTGTTTTTACAGCTTTGGCCAGCGCTTTTACCGGAGTCTCTCTGACATATTAAATTTCCATAGACTCCTCCTCCTGGACTTCCTCCATCAGCGATTGTGTACAAAGTTAATGTTCTTTCTCAGGGTACTGTATGTGCATTGGTGCCTGCTATACTCTGGTTCTAAAAATGTGCCTATATGTCATGCACCTAGAGGTTTTTTTTTCTCTGCTGGTAAAGAGAGAGTCGCACAAATAAATAGGAGTGCAGTGTCGAGCACTTGCTGCGAAATGAAGTCTTTAAAAAGACATAGGTTCATAATAGAAACAAGGAAAAAGTTCAGGATTTCTTTGAGGTCAAGACTCAAGGCCTGTATTTAATAATAACTACTTTGGGGAATAATTAGGATTCTGTTTGCATCAGACAATTTTTAAACAGTTAGCAATATTCACATAATTAAAAAAATAAATAAATTTATCACTAATGACCTACTGTTTCACTCGCACTAGACCAGCAATACATCACTAGTCTCATCACTAGTTATGATATTTGCACAAGTCCTACAGGGCTGTCGCATGAGACATCAGACCTGACATAAAAAACAAAAAAGCTGCCATTTTGTCTGGCAAGTTTCCTACTGACAAAAAAAAAGAAAAGAGGTTATCAGTCATCAATTAGAGAGGCGGGGCTAATAGGGGAGGCTGGTCAATGTTGTGTGTTCACCATTTTATCTCAAGTAGCATAATCATCCAATAAATTTCTGGTAATTTTAACAAAACCCATATCTAATATGCACGATGTACTTGAGGTACATGTGCTTATTTAGGGTTCATGCAGGGGTTAAACTGGGCCTGGGCTGCTGTTATGTTTTCTGCAGTGTTATTAAGCTTCATCCACTTAGAAGTTGTTATACGTTTCTTGTTAAATCACTCAAAGTTCCTCAAAGCTTAAATTTGGTAGATTTTTTTTTTCAAGTCTATTTTATTATATAATACTGGTTTAATCCTACACACTAAATGTCTAAATCACACATGTGTGAGCGTATGCAGAATGGCCAGTCATTCATCAGATAGCAGATTGAGGGGTGAATGGCAAGGAAGGAAGAAAAATAGATGCAAAAGCGGCATGTTTAAAAACAGAATGTAATCTTCATTGGTATTCTGCTTAAACAATGTCAATCTGCCAGTGCACTGTCCTCAAAAAGACCAGCTGGAGCTCAATAATATCCAATGACTCAACATACTCCGTTACCTTGTCTCTCGTCATGTGTTCAGGAAAATCCACAAGGGTAAACTTAGCCAGTGATTCATCATTATTTGGCTTGGTGGTATTACCTGTGACAGGCCTGATTGCCAGACAAAATGGTGAATGTTTTGTGTGTGGATCACACGACCTCATGAGCACTATTGTGACCTCGTATACCTGCGGTTAAGATCCAGACATCTCTGCTCAACTCGGCCAAGTTCTGCCCAGCTCTGCCATTCCCTGGGTATTTCTAAGGGCTATGGTAAATAAGCCTTTTGTAAAAAAGAAAAAAAAAAGAAAAAAAAGCCACCTCAACATAAAAAAGTAAAGTAACAAGTTGCACAACTTTTTAAAGCTTACTCAATATTTAGAGAAATTTGCTGGCCAAACAAAATATTTCACATTGCTGTTTAGTTGATGCAACGTGTACCCAGTTCCAAATCTTAAGTTGAATCAATTGTATTTCAATTATTTAAAAGTCAGCTCAAGTAGTATCGTGGTCTCGATTAATTACATTTCTCTAGGGTTGACAACTTTTCATCTACTCAGAAAATGAAGTTGCCTCCCACTGTAGCCCATTAATGTCGTTGGTTCAATTAACTGTTTTTCTACAAGAACAAGTTGGCCTAACAATACCCCAACAATTAAAGCACACAAACATTGCTTTAAAAACTAGTCAAAGTTAAAACGGTAATATGCATAAAACAGAAGAATACACATTTTATTTTGCTTAAAGGCCAGTAAAGTACCATCAGATGCTTATCAGTATCTTACTTGTTATTATATTACAATATATTATATTATAGATTTGACTTTTATATGCTTTTATATGTTTTTCCCCAACGTGTCAGCCCCAAAAAAAGAGTCCATGGCAACGAGAGTTTGTTTCTCAACATGTGAATCTGAGGGGAGCGTGTCTCTCCAAGTCCAATTTTGGAATTCCAGACCATACATCACTCCTAAAGCTGCGGAATAGTCACCCAGGCCCTCAAGGACTACAGCTCCCTCCAACACCACAGCAACATCAACAGCTTTATCAGGCTCCTGCAGTACTGTAGCTCCACAAGACCAGCTGTCACCCCTCAGACCCAATCCTCCACAGCAGAGCTCTGGTTAAAGAAACCAGGAGATGTCTTGTACAGGCAAAGATGATAAATTTCACAAAATAGTTAGGACAAAAATAAAAGATATTAATAAGACTATATACCACCAGAGTGTGTAAAAGTATTGTTTCATATTTAAAATGGTTTAATATTTTCAGGGGTTTTACTTTCTAACTACATGTTTTGGACTGATGTTGCAAATGAACCGTGTATCTACTCAATTCAGTTTTCACACCGAAAATAAGTTAACAGATATAACACTCGTAGATAAGCAGAGGAGACTATGAAGACAAACTAACACATACATTTTTATATCCTTTATATGCATATCCTACCAGATGCCAAAACCATTCCCTTATATGCATATCCTACAGAGTATTGAAGTATTGAAGCAGCACTACTCCTTAACTAGTAAACACTTCTGGGTTTTTATTGAACTTTTGTCAGTTAAGCGGGTGGAGCACTGCTAACTGCACGCTAACTGTCTAAAATAACCTATAAGCTCACTGAAACATATTTTACAAAAAAAAAAAAAAAAAAAAACTTCCCCAGAGTAAAGAGTCCACAAAACAGCCATCTTCGCCGCCCTAGTGTGATAGCATCAGTCCTGCGGTGGAGGGAGGGTTGTGGGTTTTATAACATCACATGATTGCCTCTCAGTGAAGGTAAATTACTAACTCAACTTGATGTTTTTTTTTGTTGTTGGTTTATTCAGTCTGTGTCCACAAAGTTTTTAAGAACACAATGTTCCCTGTTGTCTCAACAAATTCCGTTGGTCCAAAAATACAATTAATTAATTCAATATTTATCTAGTTGGAGTTTTTACAGTGTACTGTAGGTTAGTGGCTAGTAGCTAACTGCAAACAGCTAACCTAGCGTTCTTTAGCTGTTGGTTTTACTTTATATTTTATATCTTGTATTTTCCCCCCCTTATTCTGTTTGTCTGAAAATAAGTGCCTAATAAGATTCCGAACATGAGCGTTTCATTCCCTGTGTTCTAATTGGCTACAAAATTGCATTTCCACAAAGGGGCATTCAAGAGCAGTTCATTTAAAGTTTTAAAGCTACAGTATAGAAACTGAAAAAGCACTTTCGAAAAAAAGATTGAAGCGAAAAGAAAAACAAGCATGCCAGAATGCCTGATCTGTGTTGTAGTTTAGCTCGAACATAGAACATGGAAGATATCTAAGACTTATGGAACTTGTTAAGAAGGAGTATAATACATCACCTACAAGATTTTCGTTGTACTGGATTTCAAGCCACGAATGGTTTTGCTATTTTGGTTAAAAGCCTTTTTTTGATTCCTTTTTTAGCCGTTTTATACATTTTCTAATTCGTTTTAAACGTTGTTGCTGTTTCCCCAGTTTTGAGTCACATCAGGTCACAGTTGAAGCTTTAGTAGATGAAGACCACATTCCACACTACTCCTCCTCTACATGAGCGAATTTAATTCGATGCCAAACCCATTCTCTTTCTTCACTCTGTCCTTGACTGGCATCCTACCCACTCTTTACTTCCCATGTGAGAAACGGGGAGACTCCCTGTACTTGCTGTGGGAAAAAAGAGCCTTACTTTTTGCATGAGTACAGACCTTGCCATCCACTGTTCCAGCTGTGCCAATCTTCTCCCAGCCTCTTGACTAGCACAAAAGCTATGCCATCTTCTCACGCATGGACTAATAACTACCTGCTGAGCCCGCCAGCTCTACTACTTATGGTTTCTGATTATAGGAACATAATCATGTGATGTTTACAAATCCACAGAAACCTGTCCATGAACACTCTTACATACAGTAGTAATAGCTAAAATCATTGCATAAACACTGGCACTATGACAGAAGGATGATATGCTTTTCACACACACTCAACAGCGCTCAGTGATCCGTACTTTCCCTTGACTCTGACAGATGCATTACGTAATAGAATCTTGCAAAGAGAGAAAGGACAGTAATATTTCATAATGTGAGGCCAACAGGCCGTCTCGCTTTTAGTGCTCGATTCAATTAAACTCAGGCTGAGTTCATACGAGCCTTTCACGAATGACACATTCCTGCTCGTTTGTTAAAGGAAAGATCCACCCTGAACTTGCATATTGATGTTTGTAGTCAATATGTGTCTTTTAGTTGTACCAAAGATTTATTTTAGGAGGAAGTTCTGAGTTTACTTTTTTTGGTTAAAGCTTTATATCACCAGAAATGTCATATGAATACACTCTGATAGTGCTCCCTACTCTCTGATAGTGGGAGTATTATAGTGTCAGGAACTACACTAAACCGCCACTTTATCAGGTACACCTATTCAACTGTTAATTAATGCAAATATCAGCCAATCCAATGGCAGCATCTCAATAAGAGAAGAACAGCAGAAGAGTAGAAAAATATGGTCTTGTTCATATGAGTCTGGATTTCCTCTGCAACATTCAGATAGTAATGTTGGATTAGCATGGATCCACCCAGCTGTGTATCAATGGTTCATGTTGATGTCAGTAGTGTAATGCTGTGTTTTTTGTGGAACCAATTGAGTACCAAATGATTGGTTTGTCCATCCATTTATGATCACAGGCTCACATGCCATGTCACAAAGCTAAAATCATCTCAAACTGATTTCTTTAACATGATGATGAGTTCATTGTATTCAAATGGCCCCCCACAATCACCTGATCTTTTGGATGTGTTGAAGCAGAGAGAGTCGCATCAGGGATGTACAGGGGAGCCTCAGTGGTTAAGGTGTTGGACTACTGATCAGAAGGTAACAGGTTCAAAACCCCCACACAATTAAGTTGCCACTGTTGAGCCCTTGAGCAAGACTCTTAGCCCTCACCTGCTTAGATGATAAAATAAGATCAAATGAAAGTTGGGTAAGGATGTCGGCGAAATGCCATGAATGTAAATGTGCAGCCAACAGATCTGTATCAACTGTGTGATGCTATCATGTCAATATGGACAAAAATCTAGTCCAATCCAGAACTCATTAAATAAGTCTAACTTGTCTCATGAACTTTCACCACATTGAATTGAACTAAGATTGTTATGTTCACTAATAACATTATGTCTTACAACATCACATCACTTTGTATAATTGTCTTACTTACACTGTATACTGTATGTACCCAATAAAGTTTAGCTAAAGCAGAACAACAATCACCAAGTGTAATTTATCCACAATCTGTGTCACCACATTTTAACATGATACTCTCAGCAAAATTCATTTCCAGACTTGTGAAACATAAACTAATCAGTACATCAATAATACCAGCTGTGCCACTTAAGCACCAGTGTTTATAACGGTTCTCATGTGCCACAGCTTTGACTTATCACATAAGGCCAATGTAAAAGTCTGCATTTTTGCACACTGACCTTGTTTAGTGGTTTTCGTGGACTGCAGCAGGATGTACAGTCTGTGATAAAACACTGCCATATTCAGACTCTTGTGATTTGTCATCGTTCTTTATCTGGTGGGAAAAGCAATTAAGCATTAAGTGACAAGGCAGATGTGAAACTGTAATTGCCCTTTCTCAACAATTAAAGTGACGATGACAAATCATGATCAGAGGATTGGACAATGAATTGCGCCAGCTCTGCTTTGTATACATAAATCATCAATGACCCACAAAATACAATAAGACTGGCACTGCTGCATATTTCTGAACAGCATCAAAAATCGTTGGAACCTGGAAGGACAATTAATTAAAAGCATAATGTAGGCTACTCCTACTCCTCCATCGAGTTAAGAAAATTAAACCATATACTAATTCAATTATCTGTTGTGCATGATTACATTTCTAGACATAGAAGGTAATGAAAAAAAATACTAAAAGTTCTGTTTTTTCTTGCAGCTTCTGCAAGAAATGATGTGAGAGATGATGCAATGTAGTCAGTGTTGCGAAATTATCGCAAGAGCAGTGGATAGGTGACACTGACGCAAAAATAAGCTGCATGATATTTTAATTAATGTCATAATATTACTTGTAAATAATTTACGTTCCACTTCATTTTCACAAGCAATCACTGCTAGCAAACTTGCCAAGAGAAACATACCACAAGCTCAATAAAACAAGCAGCTTGCATGCGATGATGATAGTTTTTATACCTTCAAAAAAATTCACTTTTCAATCAAGTTTTTTTAGATCTAGCACCATCTAAAGCAAGTTATAACTGGTATTGTTTTCTCAGATAGCAGTATAAACAGCTATAAATCTTCTTATAAATCCTATTTAGTGAAGTAAAAAAATATTCATATACTCATATTACCATATCAGTTTAGCTTATTTAAACCTAGTTAGGGTTTACAGAAATTCTAGCAGTTTAGCAGGCTCATATCTTTAGCAGTAAAATATTATTACAGTGAATAATAGAACTTGAGAATGTACTCAATAATCATATTGGACAGATAGTGTTATCTATCTATTGTTAGTTATAAAATATGACTTAATATTTTAATTCTCTTGAGCATTATATTCGCCAAATCACTAGCAGAAAGAAATAATGAACATTTGTAAACATGACTTTTAGAAATCCTGTCAGTGTAGCTTACATTAGCAATGGGTTGTCTGTAAGAAATAAGAAGAAATCCTGACCTGTTAGCTACTGCTGTCCAAACCGCTAAAATTACCAGTAAAGAACGATAAACATTTGCTGATTTATGACTTCAAATCCTGTCAGGAATCTTGTGAGGTTAGTTTAGCTTTTAGCTGAAATAGTCAGTAAGAAAGATTTTATAAATTGTAGGTAATTGTACATTGAATGTTTGTAAATAGGACTTTAACCATGTTAAATTATCATATGCTAGCCAAAAGCTATAAATATGACATTGAATCATGTCCAAAATGGTGTCAGCTTAGTGTGTTTAATCTAGTTAAAAGCTAGACTGTGGTTTTTTTTTTTTTTTTTTTGCTAGTACAGAATAGTAGCTAGAATTAGCAAAAAGAAAAAGCGAAAATTTGTAAATGTGATATCAAATCATATCAGAAATCCTGTCAGGTTAGTATATTTTAGCTAGTAGCTAGAATTATCAATAAGAAATAGTGAAACTTTGTAAATAGTTAGGTTAGTTTATTTTAGCTAGTAGCCAGAATTATCCATAAGAGAGATGCTTTAGTAAATATGAAACTTTGTAAATATGACATCAATCCTGTCAAAAATCCTGCCAGGTTAGTATATTTTAGCTAGTAGCTAGAATTAGCAATTAGAATAGGTAAAACTTTGTAAATATGAAATCCTGTCTGGTTGGTGTAGTTGAGCTAGAATTAGCATTACGAAATAGTGAATTGTTGTTAATATGACATATCATTTTGTCAGAAATCCTGTGAGGTTAGTGTATTTTAGCTAGTAGCCAGAATTATCAATAAGAAATCCTGTCAGAAATCCTGCCAGGCGAGTGTATTTTCACTAGAAGCTAGAATTAGCAATAAGCAATAGTAAAACCTTGCAAAAGTGACATTAAATCCTGTCAGAAATCCTGTCTGGTTGGTGTATTTTCATTAGTGGCTAGAATTAGCAATCAGAAATTGTGAAACTTTGCAAATGTGACTTGTAAATTGGGAATCCTGTCAGGTTAGTGTAGCCAGCTCTTATTTCGTAAAAATGACTTAAAGATCCTGTCTTTGTACTGTATCTTATGTCAGCCAACTAGGTAGAAATAGCAATAAAAATATATTTCAAAGTACTGTTAAAGTAAAGTTAAGTCACAGTAAAGTCAAGTCAAGTTATCTTATGTTGTACAACTAGCAAGAACAGTAAGTAATGAACATTGTACAGTATACAGTATATGAATTCAAATACTATAAGGATTTTAACTTGTAGCTAAAACTACAGTATCAGTAAAAATATACAGTATTGAATATTTGTAAGTATGACTTAAAAATCCTGTCCGTTTACCTTATATTAGCCAAATAGAGTTAACAGTAGAGGCGCAAAAAAAGGTTAGGTTAGCTTCTGTTAGCCAATTTGCTAGACTTTACACAATTTTACGTTTGACTTTTTGAGGTTTAAATCTGCATGAAGACTGTGGCTGAACTAGAGCACCTCTCTAGTGTTTAAACTATTGCAAATGGGACATCTCAGAAAGTAACCCGAGCTCATGATCCAGACCCCTTGGAGCTGTACAGGAATCAGCCCTGTGTTTGCACTGATGTGTTCCTTAACACAATTTGGCAAACAGCCTTCTAACTAAGGACTGAGTGCAGTACTTCTGCGCCAGAACCTGCACAGCTTTGGTAGTAGTATGGCACTGATATGAGGAAACTTCTGGCTGCATTTTGGGGTAGGATTAAGTGTTGAAATGTAGCCCAATGTTCAGTGGAGGGTATTGCACATTCTGTTCTTTCGAAATCTAAAATTCATCAGTGGCTGGCAGATTAGATCAGAGTTCAGAATTACTTACTGATGCATAGGAAATCCTGCCCCGAAGGTTCACATGTGAAAACAAACAGACACGCACACACACACACACACACACACACACACGCACACACACACACACACACACACACACACACACACAAACGTGTGTGTGTGTGTGTGTGTGTGTGTGTGTGTGTGTGTTAAAACGGAAGGAACTACTCGAAGCTTTCGGTTCAAGACTATCCAAATTTTTATGCCAACCATCTGCCTTGATTGGTCTTCCTGGTTGCGAGTGGTAGATCTGATAAGCATCAATTATTTTTAGTGCTGTGAGTGAGTGACGGTGACGGTGGGGGTGGGGGTGGGAGGTGGTGGCTGCCATTGTATTGCAACACCAGAGAGACAGGAATGGCATTCTTAAGACATCAGGGCTACCATCATAATCTGGTATCAGAGGTGACATCAAAACAGCAAAGTATAGTGATGAACGAGAGAAAGACAGCGGAGGGGGGAAACATGTTAACAAGTGAATTTAATGTTGAGTACACCAATATCAAAATAAAACGAACATAAATTCTACATGGATAATGGATATCTTGCCAAGATATATGTTAAGAAAATTATGTATTTTACAGTATGTAGACATGCACTATTATTAGTATTACTCTATATAACATTAATAATAATTAACAGGAATAAGAGTTGACACGAGTTGCTGTTATAAAAATAAAAATACAAAGTACTGGAAAGAGGGCAGAGCAGCTGCCTGCCAAAAAACACTTTGAAAACCAGTCACGGATGCCCTTTTAACAAAAAAACACATCTGGAAGTTAACAGAGCTGATATTCTCATGTGTAATATGAAGACAAACTTACATGATTTATCACCTCCGTGGTTTATTCTCCTCACCGTTTGGCTACAAAGTACTGATAGGAATTTAAAACTACTTTCACCGCTGTAATTACAGTAACATTTTGGTTGCAGCTGTGCCTGTTGTGGTGAGTTGCTATTGTTCTGCCAGCTGAGGAATGATATATGTTGGTGGAGCAAGATAACTGGTTAAATCATAAATCTGTTGATAAATGGTTATATAAAGTCAATATCACATTCGAGTTCAGGCTGCGCCTTTGCGCCTAGGACAACATCACGGTAATGCTGATATCCATCAGTCTCTCATGTGATATTGCTTAATTATGACTTATATAACCAGTTCACTATATAACCAGTTCTCTTACTAACCTCTCTTTTTCTATTCATTTTACATCTCTTTAAAAAATTTATAACACAGGAAACAACAACAAAAAAGTTATAGGGACTTTTTATGAAAACAAACTACAGCTTTATGATTATAAGGCGATTTGGCAACTGTATCTGCAGGGATAGTGTATTTCAACAAGTAGCCATAATTAGCAAAACGTAAATAGTAAATGTGACATCAAATCCAGTCAGAAATATGTCAGGTTAATGTATTTTAGCTGGATGATTTAGCAGAAAGAAATAATGAAAATGTGTAAACCTGACATAAAAATATTGTCAGTATACAGTATGTTAGCCAATTAGTTAGCGGTAGCGGTGAGAAATAATGACATTTTCTAAATATCTGTGACCTATCATGTCATGTATTATGTTGCACAGGTTAGTTCTGTACTATAGCTTGAAGACGAAGTCTCAGCTTTACGCCTGACTAGTACAATGAACCCCGACAGAGTCTGATAAACTGATAAAGAAACAATTACTCACACTTTAAAAATCTGTTTACGTTCTTAGGTTGAGCATCCGTCATGCAAATCTTTTCGTCTTAGCTGTTACACTAATAGAAGCACCAATGTGTTACAATGAGCGCAATAATAACCGCTTTACGTCAGAATTAGTATCGGAGCAGCTGTTGTAGGAAATTAACTAATGCTTTCTAATAAATCAGGATCATATTCTTTTTTTGTAACTTTTTTTTTTTTTTTTTTAGAAATTATCCTGAAAAGGTCAACATAAAATACGTCAAATCAGCAAAAAGCACACTAGGCTGAATTTGACAAATTCTCAGACAGGTGTGACAGTTTCTGATTAATGGCTAGTTAAATGAGTGTGAAGCTAAATGAAAATAGCTCTCAGAAGGTGAACAGGTCCATACAGCTGTGGCTGCTGTCCAAGACTTAAGTTTATATAATTATATAATATACATAATAATAACAATAATTAATTAAAAAAAACTAAAAATAACGCAAGCAGAACTGAAGTGATCTTTAGGCAGAAACTGCAGACAGTGTGATTTTTTTCATCGCTCTAGGAAAGGCGCTTTGTGCAAAACTTTTTTTTTTTTTTTCCAATAAAGTTGAGGTAAACGAGGTTTGTACATCAACAAGAGTAAAATAAATAATCTGTGACACTCCAGCCTTGTTTAACTAGTCGTGCATGTATTGGGCTGTGGAAGAAACAAACACATACACAGTTCACAGCTGTCTTCATCACCCCGAACATACCCCTCCCCAAGCAAAACACGGCACGCTGAATGTTACATCTACTCAGGCCGCGAGAGAGAGAGAGAGAGAGCGAGAGAGGTGGGGGAAATGACAAGTGGGAGGGAATAAGAGAGTGAGAGAGAGCGAGTGGGTGCCGTGCCACAGTTCACTCGTATATTCGGAGCAGGAGTGTCAATGCTCCTTGAGCTTTGGCAGACGAAGCACCTTCACTTTATTGCACTCAAGGCAGTATCAGCAAATCATCAATGCCAAACGAATGGACTACACCTACAAGATAAGTGTTTATCTGACTTTATTTTCTTCTGGATAAATGAAGATATTTTTTCCCCCCAAAAAAAAGAAAAAAGAAGTGAAGACACTTTTGACTAATGACTGTCTTGCAAGGACTTATTTCAACTGACACGAAGTCTTTTTTCAAAACTTTGCCTTCTTCATGACATCTAGAAGGTCTACAAAACATCCACTGCATGAACTTTTTTTTCCTTCAACGCAACAATTCTTCAGGATAAATGATGGTGAAGTAAAGATGATGTGTTGTGTTCTTGGAGACGTTGTGGTATCTTGAGATTGTAAAAGCATGCCTGCGTCAAATCAAGCCTGAAGGACCCGTACTCCTAAGAAAGAAACCGTATGTGTTCCGAGTCGCACAAGCCGTGACGCATATCAGGAATGTCATTTTACTCATCGCTGGGGTTTGTTCACTTTCTTAACTTTAAAACCAAGAGTCTGCTTTTAGTCTGGATGTTCCTTTAATCTACAATCATGAACTGCACCGAATCATCTTCTGAAAATTCAGATTATACATTCTTGATTCCTGTGGTGATCATCATCATCATCATCATCTTGGGCAACCTGCTGGTCATCATCGCGGTCGCACGGACGCCGCTGCTTCAGACCGTAACCAACATCTTTATCATGTCGCTGGCATGCGCGGATCTCATCATGGGGGTGATGGTGGTGCCGCTCGGTGCCACCATTGTCGTGACGGGTCACTGGCACCTCGGTGAAATATGGTGCAAATTATGGACGTCTGTAGATGTCTTGTGTGTGACCGCCAGCATCGAGACGCTTTGTGCGATCGCAGTGGATCGATATATCGCAATCACAAGACCCCTCCGCCACAAGGTGCTACTTAGCAAGTGGCGGGTTCGACTGATTGTATGCTTAGTATGGGTCGTGTCTGCGCTAACGTCATTCCCACCTATTATGACTGACATTTGGAAGGCTGATGATGATAATGCTAAAGCATGTTACAATAAAACTACGTGCTGTGATTTCATCACCAACAAAGGTTTCGCGATTGTATCGTCAGGCATTTCCTTTTACATCCCTATGCTCATCATGATCTTTGTCTACACCAGGGTGTTTATCATCGCTACGAAGCAAGTGCAACTAATAGGGAAGAGCCGGCAGCGGTTCCAGAATGAAAATGCGGCTAGCAATGGCAACTACAACCTACCATCAAGTCCAAGCAGTAGCAGTCTTTCGTCAGCCAGACGGAAATCCTCTAGACGAAGGCCGTCAAGATTAAGCGTTGTGAAAGAGCACAAGGCTTTAAAGACTCTCGGTATCATCATGGGATGCTTTACCCTCTGCTGGCTGCCATTCTTTATAGCCAACATCATCAACGCCTTTTTCCCCAACCTGATACCATCAAATATATTCCGATTATTAAACTGGCTTGGCTACATCAACTCCGGCCTCAACCCCATAATCTACTGCAGAAGCAAAGAATTCCGTACAGCCTTCAAAAGCTTTCTAGGATGCCCGTGGTTGCAAATACCGAGCATGAACTACCTTTATAAGGAGCTTAGGACTCGGTGTCCGTGTTTTCTGGGCTTGCCAGAAGTGGGCATGAACGGAGCTTTCCAGAAGGTTGCCAGCTCACAAGGGTTAAAGCCGGATCGCGTGCCGCAGGAAGATGGGCAAGGAAGTCTAGGTAGCAGCCAGAGCAGCTACAAAAGTGAAAAGCCTTCGCCGGGACCCGCACGCTCCAACGGCAGCGCACACTTCAGCGATTACTCCGAAACCGAGACCGAGTTGTGAGTAAACATTTTCACCATACTTCACTCAAAGCCGTTATAATAATGATATGTTGATTTTGCTACTACTTAAAAAGATATATAAATAACTCACCACCGTCTATAAACTGATTTAAAAATGTACAAATGCTTATTGTTATACATGTATAAATTCAACATATGCAATTTTGATAATATGCATTTGGGCAGAGATTACATTTTATACTGCGTGGTTTCATGCATGGATGAGATTCATTTTAAATATATCCCAGTATACAGTATAAATCCCATAACCTGAAAATGTGTGCAGAATATATAGCTTCATGACAAGTGAATTTTAAGTAAAAAAAAAAAAAGCAGCTTTGAGATGGCAAGTGTTTAAACCCACAGAACGTTTAATGTAACTTGTCACATCAGGGGCTCATGGTCGAATCTGAAAAAGCACGCTTGAGAAAAGTTTGCAGAAGGAAAAATAACTCCGGGTCTCATAAACACCCATGATTGCGGTCATCTAAGTGGTCAAGTGGTTTTTAAGAAGCCACTCTCTTCCCCCTGGGTTGCTTTTTTTTTTTTTCTTTTTAATCTTTATAAAAGCCACTACACACAGTAAACCACCAGTGCAGGATAGTTCCTCTGACTCAGGGTTTTACAGTCATTTATCAAGGAACGGTCCAACAAGGAGGCAAGAAGGAAGACTTGACTGAGGATTAATATCACCACCTGATCTTATGTGTTCAAATAGACTATTTAGGAATTTAACAGGTTTTATGATGTTTAATATGCAAAGAGGTTTTTTATGCATTTTTTATGCAAGTTAAACATTGAGGTATTTTAATAAATAATAATAATAATAATTTTAAAAAATAATTTAAAAAAGGAGGTTGTAAAGAAAAAGCTTTTTACAACCTGTGTTCTGGGTTGAAACTATTTATCTACAAAATAATGTGAAGAAAAAAAAGAGAAAAAAATTCCAACAAAACAGCAACAAGAACAACAAAAAAAAAAACTTAAACATTTTTGTTTATCTAATTTGTCTTAAGAGGATGAAAACTTTTGGTCTTAGTCATATTTACATACACAGTATATTTGTCAGTGAGCTGAGAAAGATGAATATGTGCACCTTCATACATACAGCTCATAACATCCTAGCATTCATTCCATTGCACGAATTATTTTGATGCTCAGCGTGGACTGTTCAGACCCTCATGTTCGGCCCACGCATCATAATAATGGTTCTGCTTTGCAAACAAACGACTAAAAGATTTACATTTTTTTTATTTATTCAGCTTCATAGACAAGCCATGCCGCCTAGTCAGCATTCATTTAAAAATCAGCCTTTTATATTAAATGAAATGATATCTAAACCCCGAAGAAGTGAGTCGTGCATGTTTGCATTATGAATGTTTAAAGTAAAAAATGCGTGCTGCAGAAGGAGCGAACAGTGAGGGCCGTTCCTAGGAACGGCAGAGGACAGGCTTTAACTTCGATGTTAAAGAGGGGTAGACCCTGGAGACCACTACCTAGCTGAAATGAAGCGGAAAAAATGTCCACACACACGCAGAGACGAACACACGAACACTCACACGCGGACTGGAAGGAGGAGGCTGGGTTTAATCGACGGGAAGAAGAAAACAAACAGCGTTTTTATTCGCTTGGTTACTGGATTTCCAACTTTAAATAGATTTTTTAAACTCTTTTAACTTCCAACTTTTTAACCTCAACAAAAATCAAACTGTTTATTTAAAAAAAAAAAAGGAAAAAAAAAAGATGGTCCACTTCTGTTTAATACATGATTGTTGATTAATTATTTATTTTGATAGTTTTTTTTTCTTTTACTTTTTTATAAGCATAGCTCTGACAGCAGTAATTCAGATATAATAATCTAATGACTAAATTGTGCTATTTAAATGACGTTTTTTATTGATTATTTTATTTTTATTATTATTATTATTTCTACTATCAACCTTTTTAATTATGGATCCGATGAAGCTTTCAATATGTTTTTTTTTCAACGTTCGAGGAAGGAGTCTTCAGTGCCAGTGAGTGACAGGACTTTGTGCTGTCTGGTTCCTTGGTAATAAGATGAGGAAACAGAGAGAGAGAGAGAGAGAGAGAGGAAGTGAAAGAAGCTGTTGAGGGAATCACTGTTTACCACTAGCTTGTTTTGTGGACGTTCCACAACATTAAACGCGTGGTGATCATTAATTAATTACAACTGTAATGCTTGACAAACTGCACTGCTACAGTATAAGAGAAATAAATCACTGCTTACAGAGCTATAAGAGCATGGCTGCGGATGTCACACGGCCTGAAAGAGAAATAAGTTTGAAACCATTTTGAGGCAACCCTTTTTTCTTTTTTTTTCATATCTAGAAATGACAGAAAAATTTGTCCTGAAATTAACTGATTATCTAATCACTGTGCTGCAAATATTATGTTACCTGTAATTTGGGTCCAGATGAACATCTGGTTTAGCATATATATATATATAAGCAGATTCTCACTTGGTTTTTAATAAAATGTCAACTCTGAGTAGATTAGGCTTTGATCCCATTCTACATACTAGAAGAAGTATACCCGAACGGGAATATATATATATATATATAAAAAATTCACATTACTGGTCAATAGCGCAGTTGCCGGATGCACATCCACTACCAAGTGTTCGTGCGCTGAGTGAAATCAAATCAGTGCTATGAACTGCGAGAGGCCGTCCGTGTCAACCGCGTTAAAAGCCTTTTTGCCAGCCGTTGTATTAATCCAGTACCTTGAGTCTCGCGGATGCTCTTCATAGCTCGGTGCTGTTTGTAATCAATCAGAGCCGGAGCACGCTGAACGTGTTTCATTGAGCAGGAACACTTCGAAAGACGCCGTGAAAGCGGTTTTGGCTCGGGGTGATGGGGTTCAAGATTTGTTGTGTTGATTATTAACACACATTTCTGGATGAGGGATTGATGTATAATAATAATAATAATAATAATAATAATAATAATAATAATATGCAAAAATAGCAATTCGTGTCGGTCAAGACCTCTGTGCACGTCATCGGTAATAGCTCTGGCCAGAAGCATGTTGCGCGTTAATTAACAATAAATGGAGAGGCACTTTTCGAGAAGTCGTTCCTGCACTCCCGTGCACAGATGGAAGAGTGATTATTTGGATGTGGCCTCGACAACAAAAACTGTTCAGTTGTAAAAACGACGGCTTGTGAGTGGAAATAGAGATCGGGCCTGGATCTGAGTGCGATCTGAGTCACTGAGCTGCCATTACATTAAACGTTTAGCGTGCTTCCAGAGCAGCGTGAGGGTATTTACTGGCGTGAGTTTGGAAGCACTCCCAGAAACTGATAAACTTTATCAGTGTACCACAACACTTCCGCTTCTCTGGAGAGGCTGTTTACCACCTAAAGGGAGCGTGGCCTCGGCAAACACGATGTTAATGGCCCTCCGCTTATTGGGTGAACAGTACCGTAAAACACACAGACACACAAATGAAAGCTGATTCAGAATATTCTACACGGAACGCCCTGGAGTAGAGAAGATACTGTAGTTGAGACTATTAATAGTATTATTTACAGTATACAGCTGTACTAGTGTGGATTTGTGTACAACTCTCATTCTTCTGTATTTATAAATAGTACAAATTATAATATATTTCATTTGTTTGTTTCTAATTTTATTCGTCGAAATGCATTTTATTTAATATGTATTTATTTTTCATGTCAATTTATTTTAACTGAATTTGTAAACTGATTTTCTAGATTAAATATTGTCAATTTGTGTTATATACAAACAAACAAACACATTATCCCTAGGCCGCTAGTGCAGCTTTCTAAAATGTTTCTTCTTATTATAAACTTTTTAGAAGAAACCTGTCTTACCTACCGTATAGAAAGTGAAACACTGAAGTATTCGAACGATCGCCTTCAGCATGCACAGTGTGAGTCAAATCATGCACACGGCATTAAAATATCATAAGAACAAACCTGGGTTTATCCAAATGAGCTGTCTGGATCTCTGTGGCATGCTGGCCATTAGTCTGAGCTCAACACGTTACCGGCGAATAAATCTTTATCTCTTTATCGTCTCCTGTTTGTTTTGATTCGCTGTTTTGGTGCCGGGCGTTTTCCAAACAGATCAGGGACTCGAGCTACTGGTGTCGATCTGTCTACACTCAACATTCTGGACGCTGAAGTCAGATTCCTGTGTGATAGAAAAGGAAAAAAAAAAAGAAGAAAAAAACTAAACAAAACAAAACAATGAAGACACCCAAGTCATTGGCGTTAATAAGTAGTGATAGAAAAGTCAAGCAGACCTTTGTGCAAGACTTAAACTTTGCATATTTTTTGTTTAGCCTTTTTTTTTTTTTTTACTTGTCCGCCTATACAGTATATCATGATGACAGAACGAGGTGTAAACCAAACGCATGCTCCGTCTGACTATTTCAGCTATTTTGGACCATTTTCCTATTTCTGCTCTTAGCTGAAAGAGGATAAAGCTTTGAAGGAGAAAACAATCCGTCATGATCTGTAACACGATCTGTACCATGTGCACTAACGCATATGCTGTGCATTAACCAACACATGCCATACACTGATTACTACACTGGGCAGTTACAGGGGAGAAGAAGGAACGAGGGAGATAGAATAAGCAATGAGGTCATGCTTTACTTCAGGATATTAACACAGTATGGGGAATTTCTGAAAATCAGCTGTCTGGGCCGAAGCCAGATCTTATTTTCAGATCATTTTTTAAATTTTTATAAAAGAACCTTGGCTCTTCTGAAAGACGGTTAAAATAGAACTGGCTGGAGGGGTAATGGTCAGTCCCTGTGGCCCAGACGTTGCAGGTTAAAACTGTTTGTTTCGTCCTGCCATGCTTCCAAACATACTAACACATTACTTCATCTAGCACATGCCCTAATTCGCTCGCAAATGAAGTTCATTATAGAAATCAGATGATGTTGAAGGAAATTGCGCCTGTATCTCGTGCGTGTCTCAAGCAAATTCCTGATGTGATCTGGCTCTTAACAGCTTAACAGCCAGGAATTATCTTACATTGTATTATGTATTATTTATAGAAGCAGGGGCGGATCTAGAAAATGATTCATGGGGTGGCAAGGGAGTGGCATTAAAATTATGAGGGGTGGCGACACTGAAGCAAGCATCCTCGCATGGTTTTTGTGGGTTCTAGGAACGCTATTCTTATTCGGTGTATGCACTAGGGTGCACATTTTTACGTTGTCCTATAAAAATGAAATAAAGGCTGATGTGTGATTGACTTGAACCTGATATCTGGATTGGAACGTCAGATAAATTTAAAAAACTCTTTTATTTTTAAAACCCTAGGACACTAGTGCTGGGGTGGCAAATGGGGTGGCAAGGCCTTTTCTTAGGGTGGCAATTGCCACCCCGGTAGATCCGCCCCTGGATAGAAGTAGGGAATAAAACACTCAGAGATGTGCTGTTATAGAAAGTGAGCAGCGACAGGATGGTGTGATGCAGCCTTACATGAAGCACAGCTACTGGGACTATACCCTGATGCTGAATATCTTCCAATAAAATCACATCAAAGCGTTTGGTTTCTGTTATTTTACATAGTAGTTATTCTGTTTCTATTCATCCATAATGAGGATTGACTTTTTTCACCTCGTAAATAAGACAAAACAGCGCAATTTGTCCTGAGACTGAGAAACCCCGACGCCCCCCCATCCGTGTCTGAAAAGTTCCAGACTTTTGGAAAAGTTCCATCCGTGTCTGAAAAGTTCAAAATTTGTTTGCTTTTGAATTTTATTCATTGAAATGCATTTTATTGCATAATTATTAATAATTCAAGTGCATTTATTTGAATTGGATTTATAAAATGCTTTTATATATAAAATATTCTAATTCAAAGTAACGCTTTAGAAGAACTGCCGAAAATATAATAAACAAACAAACAAACAAACAAACAAATACTTCGTCCCTAGGCGGCTAGTGCAGTCTTCGAAAATGTTTTTTACTATAAACATTTTAGAAGAAACCTGTCTCACCTACCATATAGAAACTGAAACAGAAGTATTGGAACGATCGACTATAGCACGCTCAGTGTGACAGTACGGTAAAATAATCCAACGCTGAGTCAAATCATGCACACGGCATTAAAATATCATAAGAACAAACCTGGGTTTATCCAAATGAGCTGTCTGGATCTCTGTGGCATGCTGGCCATTAGTCTGAGCTCAACACGTTACAGGCAAATAAGTCTTTATCTCTTTATGGTCTCCTGTTTGTTTTGATTCGCTGTTTTGGTGTCAAACAGCTTTGACTTTGACTACCAAACACTGACCCTGCTGTGACTCTTTCCAAAACTGCTGAATAAAAGGCAAAAATTAAAGCCTTCACGATAACAACGATATGGAGGGTTAAAAAAATGTAAGTTTCCATAGAAACGACAAACTGCAGTTACAGAAGACGAGTCTACCATGTGACCAGTCAGCTTTGAGCATTCAACAGCAGCGTTTCATGCATGATAAATTAACAAGGCTTTCACTTAATCTTTTAATGCCTCTTCAAATCCTTGGAAGCAAAGCTTCCTCGTCCGAACTGTAACATTTCGTAACTTTCCATATGATTTGGCAAACAAATTCGGGTCAGCGTTGAATAAATATTTTAAGACTTATTTATTTGGACAAGGGCCCCTTTAGCCATTACCCTACCAGAGCTCTCATTTGCATTCGAAAAAATAAACAGTCTGGTTTCAACCTGTTAGAGCACTTATGAGATGTGACTTGTTAAAAAAAAAAAAAAAGCATGATTGATCCAATCAACAGCGTGCTCCTGTGCATGGAAGGAACTCCAGAGAGACTTCAGTTTGGATGATAAACACACAGGCTAACTTCACGTTTGGATTCTCATCACAGTTGTCGGATTGGGAGAGAGAGGACACATTATAAAATCATTAGCACCCATTAGAAGCAAAAACATAGAAGGGCGTCTATTGGAAATCACGCGGGGTGTCTGCAGTTTCTCTGTGTAATCAGAGGAGGCAGGGGAGGTCTCCGTGCTGAGCTAAGGAACGAGGCGTGCCTTGGCGTAGGATGGAAAGAGGTTTAGGTGCCTTTGAAAGTGACTCCAATGCTTAAGTGCTCAATTGGCAGGTTTTGGGGCTGCCGGTTCACTCGGACCGAGTGACTGAAAGACTGAAGGAAAGCACATACTGTAATTCTCTTTCCAAAGAGCAGGCAAGTCATTACTTTCCTAGCCTGCATTGCAGAATGTTTGGTAACATGATGATGGAAAACGCTTACAGGACTCGTGTTGAAGGTGAGGGTGAATTTGCTTCATTGCTCCGGTTGAGTGAGCAGGTGTTTTGACTAGATAGAGGACAGCACCTCACAGTGAAAGCAAAGCGTCTGATTATCAACCACAGGTTTATTTTCATAGACAGAGATCTAGGTATTTGTCCAACACCCACATCAACACAGAGGAGCCCTGGTGCATTGGTCACGTAGACGTGGATGACAGTGAGAGAGCTTTGGTAACACATAGGGGCATTCGAACAAATTCCCCAGGTTCTAATTTTAACCATTTCTCCTTTCACACTAAGAATAGGCTGTGTTCACCTTTTACCCTTCCTGGGAGAAGGTCTGTGTACCGTACGTCGCATTAGTGTATTTCTCATTAAACAGAAATACAAGAATTATACTGTATGACAGTGTAAATACAATTATGTAGAGTTGTGGCTAAATTTACGACAATTAATCACAACATTCTTTGTCAAAGTAACAGGAGCAAGCATGATAACATGGCCGATGGAAAAAAAATAGTACTGTATCATGCTGTCCAGGTGCTGAAATATAAACATATTATAATATAATCATCCATAGATCATAGGGAGCAATGGTGGCTCAGGCTGTAGGATAATGATCGTGGGGTTGGGGAGTCAAGCCCCGCCATCGCCGGGTTGCCACTGTTGGGTCTTGTAACGTTACGCCCACTCAAAATCATTCCGCTGTTGTCGGGCCCAAAGCCCAGATGAGAAATGAGGAAGGTTGGGTGGCGGGCTAGCAACCCAGCCCCATGAAAACCACCGTTGCTTTAGAAATGACGTAACCTGTCATAAAATGTTCTGAACAGCACAGGAACAACAACAACTAATAACATCATCGTCATCTCACACTGTTTATGCGCTTTTTTGAAATAGACCTTTTTTCATAAATGGATTCATGAAGTTGTTTGTATTTGAGTTTTATTCTTTGTTTATTTTTCTTTCACTATTAAAACATAATATTAATAGGTAATATTAACTTGAATAACCACATTTGGTAACTTGCAAGTGCCAGTAACAAAACATATTTGTTTTTTGTTTTTTTGTATTTGTGCACATTGTTAGGTTTAAAGAAATGTGCAAAAAAAAAAAAAAAAATATATATATATATATATATATATATATATATATATATATATATTTTTTTTTTTTTACATATATATATTGTACATATATATATTTTTTGTTTGTTTGTTTGTTTGTTTGTTTGTTTTTTTAAAATAATTGTTTAATATATATGTACAGTTTGGAAAAACTAAATTTTTCACAAAAGTAAAAAAAAAAAAGTCTTGAAAAAAGTCTTGAAATTTTGAATTTCCATAAGTATTAAGTATTTCAATAAATGCCCTATGAAGAGGTTAAAAAAACAAACAAAAATAAACATTAAGCTTTATTATGTACAGTATATATTCACTCACTCACTCACTCACTCATCATCTATACCGCTTAATCCTGTAATCAGGGTCACGGGGGCCTGGAGTCAATCCCAGGCGACTTGGGGCACATGGCAGGGTACACCCTGGACAGGGTGCCAATCCATTGCAGGGCACTGACACACACACATACACTCACTCATTCACACACTACGGGCAATTTGGCATGTCTTTGGACTGGGAGGAAACCAGAGTACCCGGAGGAAACCTACCAGCACGGGGAGAACATGCAAACTGGAATCGAGCCTGGCCGGGGATCTAACCCGACCCTGGCGGTGCAAGGCGACACTGCTAACCACTACACCACCGTGCCACCGTACAGTATATAGTGTTGGCAAATCAATCAATCAATCAGCAGCATTTACTCTCTTTTTCCAATAAAATTTTAAGAAAAAAATATATAAGCTCAAAATATCCAGATAATGGCAGATCCAGTTGACCTCAGTACCAAAACTAGATTAAAAGGTAATGTAACCTGTGCTAATACAACTCTGTAAAAGTCTCATCCGCATTGCTTTAATGGAACCTCCTTGTAAAGACTTCAAGAGAGAAATATTTTTGCATGGGCCACAGTTGGCACAGAGCATAAACCTGAATTCCAACCATAAATTCTTCTATAAAGGTTCATGGAGTACATCCACCTGCTGGCCTTTATAGTGTTAAGTACATAATACATTTTGCAGACCTTTGCCCAAAGGCACGATTAGACAATTAGACACACCACCGCAACCGCCACACACAAACCAGACAGTTCTATGGAAGGCTGATTCAGCTGAGACCCTGACGTCAACTGTGGAACACGATGCCAAAGTCACACTGTAGCGAAGAGTGATTTAAAAAAGCCGAGGCAATTAATCTAGAGTTGGATAAAGAAATATAGCAACATTCTGATCACAGTCGCTAAGAGACTGCCCTTAATATAATAATAATAATAACTTAAGCACTTTTGTAAGTTGCTCTGGATAAGAGCGTCTGCCAAATGCCTAAACGTAATGTAAAGGTAAATAATAATATTCTGTTTACATTCTCATGAATCCAATTATGCTTTTATAGCCAGCAAACAAACCTGCCAAAGTACTCTGTTCCTCATGTTCCCCCTTCTCCCTGCAAAACAGTTCCAGTGTGTATGTTTCCAGCATTCTTGCACACGCCTCTCACATAAGGCTGTTTTCAGGAGTTAAAGGAGACACAACAGATCCTGAAGTAGAGAACGTGCCATAATTATTAACACACATCAGGTGGGCAGCAATCGGTCGACCTCGGGGTTCAACCAGATTCTTTATGTTGCTAATAAACATCTTGTTCGCATTTTTAGCATACAGTATCACACAACCTAAAGTTGAGCTATGTCATTTCGCACCACATCACAGAACTCGATCGGTTCATCCCTCCATTACAATCATCCTGACCTGTATATTATCAGAACAAACTGTTTCGACTTTGCTGCAAAACATTTCTCCAATCACAATTGACAGCAACAGCAGGCTGTTTACATGGTTCCTGTTTCTCCTGCTCACGCAATCAAGCTGACCTGTTTGAAATGTTCTGTATTTCTGCATGAATGTTGTTTTTTTTAATAGGATTTGACTTTTGATTAAATTTAATTAGAAAAATGTGTCATGTTTATGAAATGGTTTGAAGAAATTGTAGACATAAATAAAAGAAGGGAAACAAAAACAATCAAAAAAAAAAAACTGGACAGATGCGTTTCTCTCAGTTCTCTCAGAAATCTGACCTAAGGGTGATCTGATTTTCCGTACAGATATATAGATATACAAGAAGACGCTAATTTGTTTAGTAATTCTGGTCGGGAATTCTGTTGAGCAGATCCGAATGAGATTCAGAAGGAGTGAAAAGAAAAACAAGACTGTAAGGACGGACTGGAAAGAGTTAGAAAAATGCAATTCCCAAATGGAAGCAATTCAGCCCTGCTGAGACTCCACCTACAGACAGAGTATGCATCAGTGCAAGGGTACGCCATAAACTGTTTTTGAAAGTTCAATTCAATTTTGTCTGTGTAGTGCTTATAACAATGGATAAAAAAATAATAATAAGGGGGGGAAAAAACGATAAAGACAAGGTCTAAGAATTTGCATAATCTGTAAAAACTTGATTCTTTATGATTCAGGACTGAGAGTAGTTGAGAGCATATTTAGTTAATGCACTGTTAGGAACAATGCAAGATGCAATCTGCACTCTTGGGACTGTTTCTGTGCAAACAGAGCAGTGGAAATACTTTCCCAAATTCCGCTGGCTTTTTGTTGACAGCTGCCACTGCCGCTACTTCTTCTGTCTAATGTCGTAGAACAAAAGCCCCTTCAGAAAGATCTGTTTGGCACCAAAAATCATATTAGTCGCGTTCTTCCCCAAACGGATGATTTCATTTAGAAATCACCTGGAGTCCACTTTTCTTTGCCGTTTGCTGAAATTATAACTGGCCCTATTCAATCTTTTCGTGAATTTAGAGCAATGGCATATGTAACGTGTCACTTAGTTGCTGACAAAGCTTGGTCAAACACTGCAATGTTGTGGTTGGACTGGGCGGAGCGACTGATCTCACTGGTCGGAATTCCAAAGCAAATTTGTAGTGGTTATTTCGGGACCGGGGCGCACCAAATTGTGACAGAAAGAAATCTGCAGATGTGTTTATGCTGAAATTTGACCTAAAGAACACTGCATTAATATCTTGGCTCCTGGTTAGGGTGCAGTAACAGGGGCTAGGGAGAAGACAGGCTTAAAGTGGTTACAGTGTGCAGACTGTGAGAACCACTCAGGGCCAGCTAACTGCAATCGACTTATTGACAGAAACCACTGAGAAGTGTTGCCCGGGGAAGAATTGGCATTTGAACCTCACGGTACGCTTCAGAAATTAGTTGGCACTGACTTTCTAAGATTGATGTGCACAGTCCTGTTTTAAGGGAAAAATTTAAAATGTATAGACAAAGAATTTACATACATCCTGATAGTTATGTACGGAACTGTCATAGATTCATGCATTTTTATTACACCCATTGCACAATAAGGAATTGAGCCATTTCCTAGTTATAGCATAGTTTTTGGTTTTTTATATAAATTAACTTTAGATTAAATGAAAATGTACCAGGTTTGACATCCACGCAAACTTTTATTTTCATATAAAATTTTTTTTTTTTGGAACAATCTTGTAAGTGTGCGAGTGTGTGTATTGACACCCTGTCCAGACTGTACCCCACCTTGTGGGGATAGGCTCCAGGCCCCCGTGACCATGGAGACAGGATTAAGCGCTATAGATGATGAGTGAGTGAGTGAGTGAGTGGAACAATCTTGTAGTAAAACCATTGGAATAAACAACTAAATCAATCTAATAACTATCGACCATTTTGAACTGAACATACATAAATATGGAATTAATCTCAAAGTCTTTTGGGAATAATTACATTTGGGATGCATCTCATTAATCACATTTAATTACATTTATTATTATTTTTATTTGGATTAATCAAATATCAAACCATTTGGTCTTAATCACACAGTAAAACATTTCAGACTAATCATATTATTTTAAAAGATGCAAAATAATCACATAACCGTAGGGGAAAAAAATGGAATAATTTACATTTTACTTCAGCATTAATTACACTGTCAAGCATTTTGGGATTAATCAATTCTTTTCGAAAAAACGTATCACTTTGGATACAGCATTTGGAATTCATCTTAAAGAATCCGGGATTAATCATGTCAGAAAAGCATCTTGCGATTAATCTCAATGCATTTCAAATTAATTACTGTAAATTGTAAAGCACTTGGATTAATTAGCAATAGATCATTTTTTTTAGATTAATCACACAGTAAAACATTTAGGATTAATCACCTTATGAAGCATTTTGGGATTAACAAAACATAAAGTTAAAATAGAAATGATTACATAGTAAAGTATTTGAGGGATCAATCACACTGTGTCAATCACAGTAAAGCAGTTGGAATGAACACAGGAACACAGTAAAACTGTGGGATTTGTCTCCTACATGCTGTAGATTTGTATTACGTTTGTGGTTTATTTCGTGGCCGGATGTTATACTTCATGTTTAAAATAATGATAAAAGTTGACGATTTTATACAATCAGGTCCAAAAGATTTTACTCTCTGCAATCGACACTTAACGAATGCTTCACAAGCATTCTTTGGTTAATGTTCATCGTGTCCTAATGGGGTTCTATTGAAACTGGAAGTTTTAAAAAAAATTATAATAATCTGATCTCAGGTCCTGCGGAGAACCTTTAAGGGATAAGAGAGACGGTTTGGGAGAACCTTGACGTTTGATGGACGTGTAGCCTCAATGGACAATAACAAATTCTTTTTGGTGAATTGTCTGCATATTAAAGATACAGTATGTAGACCATTTCTCCCTCTGAGTCGGATACCGCTCTCATTCACATCGGAAAGTCCCACTCTGTTGTTTATCACCACTCCCTGTGATTCCTCCTACAATCCTCAAAACTGCAGAAATAATGACGCACCCAAATCCTCAGGACTACGTAGAGAAGACCAGTAAATAAATGCCTATGTGTTTAAGATGTGTCAGGGATTTTCTCATGAGCATTTGGAGAATAAAATAGACAATAGGAATACATTCACAGTATATAGCATGCTATGCAATTCCCAGTTGCATCTACATCCCACTGTATGCCCTTCATACTTTCTACGCTCGGGGAAAAGCCGGGCATCGTGTATCAGATTTCCTTTCACCGAGAAGGCAGTTTTCTCATGAGAAAGAAGTCCGTTCAGTGGAACAAATCTAAATGCAGTGTTTTATTATTGTTTTTTTTCGATTGATTGATTGAAACCTGGCATTGAGTTACGTTTAGTGTGAGAGAAAAAAAAACTTACATAATTCTTCCATCACTGCCTTGGGTGTAAATAACATCTTACAGGAAAATGACGGGCCCCTTCAGTGTAGATGTAGAACCTATTTAATGTAATATAAATCATCCGTGACCATTGTTGGCCCACATTAACACACTGACAAGCTCATTTCCCTCTCAGCTGTACTAGGTATTGTACAAACACCAGGTATTGTACTGGAAATACATGGTGGTCAGCGATGATGGGCTCGGTAAATCACTGGAACGTCACACACCGATGCAATAAAGAAACTTGAATGCAGAAGTGACCGCAAAGAACTATTTCCACTCCTGTTGCTTTAGGCGCTGTCATGGTGGGGAATTGTTTTCCTTTTTTTTTTTTGTGGCAGTGGTATGAATTTGGCTGTAAATAAACAGGTTTATTGAGACTCCCGGCACATGCAGTCACCCACGGTGAGGATAATATATAGCTGCCATAAGGTGTCCTCTGTTGACTGAGGCAAAGGGCAAAAGGTTACACGACATATGGAGAGCAGCACAAATTGAGTACTGGATTGCGTGGTGTGAGGAGTTAGCTTTATCTCAATGTCTAATGAGCAGGGGGAAAAAATAAAGAAATAAAACATACACACAATATTAGATACATGTATGTGCAAGTAATCAAATGAAATGTTATTATTGTATGGATGCGAAATGGCTGCCAGAAATGACTTACAATTGTTTGGAGTATCGCTTGTACACATGCTCTGAAATTGATACCATGCTTCCATGTATAGTGATCGTGGCGCTGTAGTATGTGAGACGCCAACAATAGCAGAAAAATGTTTTAAAGAGAAGCTAGCAGAGAAAGCTTTTAGTCATCCGATTGGATCTAAGGTATGAGGTTGACTATGTGCACAATGCTGCTCAAATACAGGCTGTGTGACCTCATGAACACATACCTAAATTTAAGTTACTGTGCATTTGCCACTTTAGGCAAACCCTATTACGACTCTCAGGATCAGGTTACAATTATTAAGTAAATTCTGTAATTATATGAGCGGCGTTCAAGTCAATCCAGGACTTTTGATTGTGAAGAATGATAGAACACTGGACACATGATTGAACTGCCTGGAACTAAAACACTGGCCTCGCAGTTACTGTATGAGAGTAAAGAATTAAAGAATAAACAGAGTATTAAGAATTATTTCTCTATATGTTCCCCTGCTACACTAACACTGTACACTTATCCCAGCGTTTCACTAGTGCTTGGATACCATTAAGGTAGAATGTTTTCTCAGAATGGCAGAGGCATGACCGGACTGCCTGATTCTAAAATGCTCACCTCCAAGAAACTCCTTTAATGGCTCACACATGTGGAAATGGCTTGGAGAGAGGTCCAGACTGTACGGGTGATGTGGCAATAAGTTCTTGTAATGACCAAGTGGTGATCTCTTTTGCAAGTTAAGAACAAGGAATTTTTTAAGGATCAGATATTCCCCCCTCGATGAAAGTTTATGGAAATGACTGCTCCGATCCACCTTTGGTCATTCACGGGTGTACGGCCTCCTTTAAAATGTTTGCACAATTCAAATGTTTCGCTGCAGCAAAGACTCTCATCACCATACTGTGCTTGAAGTCTTTTGTAAATGTAATGACGCAGGTCTCACGAGGGGCAGAACCGCACATAAATACCGTGTACTGTTTGGAACGGCAGATCCTCAGGCTGCTACCCCCCGGAGTTCTGAAGGTACAGTACAGTAGACACGCGGTTGACAGTCAACTCCACCATATGGCAATCAGCCTGAACCAGCATCACCTGGTGGCGTCTTTATTTAAGGGTCCTGATACCTTGCACTTCATGCAATCATTTAGGTAGCACCGGTAAGGTATCAGGGCTAAAGACAAAGAAAAACAGAAAGAAAAAAAAATTTTTTAAATAAAAGATAGAAAGATAGAGAAGTGCACAGAAATACGAGAGACAGAGGCAAAGACCTAGCCTCTGCCTCCCTAAGACGTCAGCAAGAAAGAGGGAGAGAGAGAGCGAGACGCATCAGTTTAGCATGCGCTCTCACCTTAAAGTATAAAAGTACAAAAAAGACACAAACCCCTCTCTCTCAAATAAATCCTCGGTAAGGGCTTAAGCCCGAGAAGATCTTCGCTCCGCTCATTCTCGCATAGACGGCCATTCTCGCGTTTATGTTATGTTTTCAGTTTTCTTTTATTTCCTTATTAATTTTCTTATTTAATAATCCCACACTATTTCTAAACGGAAAGGATTTGCCGTGCGTATCGTAAGCACTCTTACAAGCTCCTATTCCATTGACCCGCTCTAAAGCCCTGCGTCAGGGCTCTTATAAACATTATTACATCTCGTGGTGTGGCTCTCCATACAGTAAATGTCAGTTTAAAACATTTTTTATGCCTTTATTCATGAGAAATTTAATCACAAGTCCCTGTTTGACTTGAACGCCCCTCATCCTGTATATTACAGATGCTTAGGATATATACACCTCTGGTCTTTTTACTGTATGTCTCTCGTTCTTAAATTCTGTTCTGAAAACAGATTAACAACTCGCACCTCTCGTAAACTGGATTAAAATCTGACTGTTCTATAGCCTTTGCTATGCAAATCATCTAATGCCACTTCTTCCTTGTGTTTGTCGTTGTCAGAGCTGGGTAGAGTAGCCAAAAATGTACTCAAGTAAGAGTAGCTTATTTAGTAGGTTTTTTTTTTTCTTATGTAAGCAGTCAGACAAAATGATAAAATGATGCACAAATTGCAACATTTCCAAATAATAAAATTAATAAAAATTAATTTAATTAAATAAATGAATAAATAAATAAAATAATATTAACAAAATAGAAAAGTAAGGAATAAGAAACACAAATTTCCTTTTTTCACAATATAAAGCTTTTGAAATAAATCCCTACTGCAGGTAACATATGTATGTTTGAACAGTGTAACTATTTCCTGTGTAAGATGTACTGTATATTCACTCACCCTGCCAATGACTCAGCAGAAAATGACATTAGAACATATGTACAAGATTCTCACTTAACCATAAACTGTGTCCAGCAGAACAAATGTAAGAAAATTATATATATTTTAGCCTCTAGTTTATTTGCTAATTATACATGTTAAGATTGCAACATTAAATAAAACAGCTAAACTAACTGCTCCATTTTTGCTTCACTGTCGACCACTGCTGAAGACAGACCCCTCCCCCTTTCTGTGTGGTCATGTGACTCCATGCGGTTATTGTTATTGCAGCTGATTGGTCAAACTGAGTCATGTGATTATTGTTGCTACATCTGATTGGTGAAACAAAGTCAGGAGGTCGATCCACCGGCTGCATTTCTCTGGCAAACACAAAGAACATCTAAAGTGTTGAATAAATGGTTAGAAAAGTCGAGTGTAGCTGAATGTAGCGGAGTAACTTCTTCACAAATCTACTTTGTAAAAGTAAAAACTATGGTGCGGTAAAACTACTCATAAAAGTACTTTTTTTTTTTTTTTAAAGTCTATTATGCTGTATTTGTGGACCTTTCTTTCACCTGTCAGATTTGCATTTATATGTATCTGGTTTAGTGGTGTAACTGAATAGTCACAGTGTAATCTGTCATTCTTTTCCCAGGTCATAAATGTAAATCTTAATAAGAAAAACAAAGAGGAAAGGAACCATGAAGGAGTCCGAGCTAGTGGAAAATCCCCAATAAAATGATTCGATCCAGGTTAGCTTGTGTTTGGTAGAGTTGTAATTAACTGTGAGAAGGGAAACGAAAGACGAACCATTGAAATTGATTATACGCTTCTTTCCTTTACTGCTTTCAAATATGTCTCGCTGAGCAAGATAAAAAAAAAAAGAGAGAGAGATTAAACCAGTGATTAAACATCTGCCTCTGCTCTTTTAAATTTTCAGAATCAACATTCAGGGCATAAAACCAGCAAAGTAAACACACATGGACTCAATACCGATTACTGATTATACGTAAAGCAAACTGGAAGTAAACACAATTCCAATTACACAACATCGAAAACAACACTACTGGAAGGATACAAAACGTTCTCCTGTTACCCTTTATTAATTCCTGTTAATCAAAATGTACTATCCATTATCTGGAGGAACTGGAAATACAGTTTTTTTTTTTTAAAGAACTTTATTTTGGGAATAAACACCAGTCCTGTGTTCTTTGCGAAATAATTCTTTGCGGTGTTCTCAAATCAGTGTGTATTCAAGTAGTACTTAGAAAAGTTATTACGTTTCTTTAAAATTGTGCTAGGGTAATTTTCTAGAACATTCTTCTCCCCTATATTGTATAAATCTATAATGTGTATAATCCGCTGCTCTACTAATGCACTTACTGCTTTACATCTACAATGCTTGTCTCTCAGGAAATCCTTTAATGACCCAAACATATGGAAATGACTCGAGATCAGGACTGTATGAGGGATGTGGCATTAATTCCCAGCCCAGATGCTCTAATTGTTGCGGTGGGCAGTATGAGGTTGTGTCTTGCCTTGCAAAATTAGAAAGGCAGGTTTGCGATCAAACCAGGTGTTTTTTGTTTTTTTTTTCCATGAAAGGAGAAGCCCATTAAAGGAGTTCCTGGGAGGCCAGTGTTTTAGATTTGATCAGGCATGGATCTAATGTTTTGTGTTTTGTTATTTTGCACACTCAAAAGTCCCTCATACATACATTAAGTCATTATATATATTATTTGTGGTGGAAAGGTAGTGTAATTTTGGTACCTCATAGCACCAATCCTGGGCTTTGGTTACACTGTGGCGAGCTTTCCTTGTTCCTTTAATGTCCATTTGGGTTTTCTACATGCTCTCTGGGATTGTCTACTTGTAATTGCCTGTAGCTATGAATATGTGCCTGCATGGTGTCCTGCATCTTCACATTTCACCCAGTCTTTCTAGAATTGTCTCCGGATTCAGTACAAGTATTAGTGGTTAGCACTGTTACATCACACCTTCAGGCTTGGGGGTTAAAATTTTGCCTCTCGTCTGTGTGCATGTAGTTTGCAAAGTACCAGGGGTACTTGACGAGTTTCCTCTGCATACTCTGGTTTTCTCCCACAGCCTATAGACCTGAGTTGTAGTTGATTTCCATTTCCAAAGTGCACATAGTTTTGACTTTTTGTGTGAGCCCTGGAAACAGTCAGGAATCTATCCAGGTTGTACACTGCCTTGTATCCTGCGTTTCCTGAGATAGGCTCCAGACCCTTTTGGCCCTTACGCAGGCTAAGTGGTATAGATGATGGATTGATGGATGGATGATTGCAGTTCCTGCACTGTAGCTGCTTGTATGCTTTCGAGTCCTAGAAATCAACTAAACGCTTACCAGGAAGTAACAAAGTGGTTCCTGAAGATGGATGAATGATGAATGGTATAGCATTATACTGATAACTGCCACACTGTTTTTGCCTATAAATGATTTTTTTTTTTTTTTTTAATCTTGGGTAATGGATCCTTTAAATTATTTTCTCATAACTGAGCCATTGAGTACAATGGTGTTTGGTATCCCTCTGGCCTTTCCAAGAATAGTCTTGTAAGAAGAAAAAAAAAAAACAGTCAGCAGCAGACATGCAAAAGTGGGAAAAATACAGGGAAAGGTTTGAGATGAGTTAGCAGAATGGTAATATGAAGAAACATTAGACATGCGCCAGGTGGCCATTATGGGCAAAACTGCAAAGAGAGACTTGATTCAAATATTTTCAGACCATCAATCATCGAAATCAGCAGACGTCTGGGTCTGACACCTCACTGACGCGTTTGACCAAATACAGCAGCGGTCCATGGAACCGAATCAAATCATTTACTTCAACGGAGAACAATTATTCAAAATGATTAATTGGTCAGTATTTTTAAGCCGGGACTCAAACCCAGGGTAATCTGATTATTTGAGCTGAGAAATGACTGTAGTAGTAGAGAAGTAGAGTAGAGTGGACTGGTGTTGGTTTGTATAAAGTGGACAACCAGTGCTTGAGGTTACTGTGACCAAGGGCAGGCAATGGATTGTTTCATTTCATGTATGTCAAACTGCAATTCAGTAAAGGGATATACTGTACAAGCAAGGGCACTAGATTTGCCTTGACGGAACACGGAGACATAAATGGCTTCAGGTCACCGTCAAGAATTTTGACACACACACACGAAAAAAAAATTGGGGGAAGAAAACCAGGCAATGTTTTTTTTTTTCTTTTTCTTTTTTTCCAATCTTCAGCTGTCCAGTTTTGGTAAGCCTGTTCCTACTATAGTCTCAGATTCATTCTCTTGGCTGCCTGGACTGGAACTCAATATGGTGTTGTCCTGCTGTAGCCTACCTGCTTGAAGGTTTTGGCGAGTCGAGACGCGTTCATGGAAGTAGGTACCGTAGCTCAAACCAGTCTGGCCATTTTCCTTCACCAGTGTCCTAAAAGCTGAACTCCAAATTTGAGATCCAACCTGCTGCACAGTAAGATAGGATTGTGGTATTTGTAAACATTTATTTTGATATGTGATTTCATTAAACAAGGTTGTTAGAGTGTGTAATGTCACTGAACTTTATTTTCAAGTGATAGAGAACCGTGTGTCCTTCTGAAACTGCATTTCGTAGTCATATGTGGAGGTCATTATGAGGCTTCACGACTATTTAATGGACATATGGCAATATATTAATTAGTGTCGCATTACTTAAATATAATATATTACCCTAAGCCCATTTCTGCCATAAGAACAAATATCTGACATTTTTGCTTGGAGATTTAAACAGAAGTGTAACCACTATAGTGTTGATGCCAATCAAAAGCTTTCTTGCCTACCAGGTGCACAAACAAGGCTTTAAAATGACATCGGACTCATGGCCACACACCTAAGCCCGGGAGGATTGCAGTAAAGGGCCTGGGCCTCTCAGAACATTGCTTAGTTTGTTTTTTCCCTCTGATAGGACATAAACGTTGGGTATTGTTTATCTGTTCCTGTGGAGACATGTACAGTAGCTGAGATAGGATCGGAATCTGCGGCATTCGGAGTGATGAAGGGAGCGGTGATGAGATCAGAGGTGGAGGAAGGGGAATGGCATGAAGGAGAGACAGATGAGCGACAGCCTAGGTTAAACGAAAAAGCGCACGAGGGAAGCGACGTTCTCCCGGGGCCGCTCGGCTTTCTTTTCTTTAACACGGTCGGATTTAGGGCAGGATGTTTTATGGGCAAGAGTTATGAGCGGATACATTTCTGACCCACAGAAATCAAGTAATCGGAAACAGAAAGGGATACATACTGTACGAGGGCACTGTACAGCTGGATGTGTTCAACTACTGTATTATGCAGGAGATTTAAACGTAGTGTGAGCCTTTAAACTGTAGCACTAAAGCCATAGTTACTGTATGTGGTGCGGGTCTCTGCGTTTTTCTGTCAATTCCAGGTCTCGCATTTTTGGCCAAGTTCAACAAGCCAGCCAAGCAGATGAGAAAACGGGCTTTACTGTATATACAGAATGGACGTTTAGAGAAAGAGAGCCCTCTGGCTTTAGTAATGAACAATACTGCATCGTAAGGTCATACTGCATCTGTTGGGGAATTAAGTCAGTTATACTTATTTTTATTTTAAAAAAAAAAAGGAAACAATTTACCAGTGTTACCACGGTTGTAACATAATTAACCTTAACGTACCTAGCTGCCTGAGTCATTGTAACTATGTTACATATACGTTATACGTGTGTGTTGTTTGTTCTTCGGCTTTGATTATTTATATTTATATTTCAGAGCCTCAAAAAAGTATTAGAATATGCACATAATACTGACGATCAGAACTAGGGACTCAGGAGTGCTGTTTTATGAATAAAAATCTTTTATCATATATGAAATTATTATTCAGCATCATTATTTACTGTACGTGGTAGATAATACTGTAGGTCCTGCACTTTCGTTTGGTTTCTAAGGAATACATTTAAAACAAAAGGACTTACAGATGGTTTAAGGATCTGTGGCGATGCGTGCTGTTCATGATTGGCCATTAATTTTCACGAAAAAGCTTTCTCGAAATGCTAAGAACACTTCTGCCAGAATCAAGCTATATATTAAAAGTATTATATTAAAATAGTCTGGCATCACTTCTAACAAAATCTCTGTCTATTTATCTTTTCCAGTTCCACCTTGCAGCGGCTGGGAGAATGAGAGTCCACAGCTTGGCTGAAAAAACAGAGCAGGAAAGTGAAAGAAAGAAAAAAAGAAAGAAAGAGAGAGAGAGCGCGTGAGTGCAAGCTAATTTCGGCCAAGATTGGATAAACTTTCTGGCCAGCAGGCCAAGGACTGCACAAGAGCCACAAAAGCAACCTCACGAATGACTTCGATGAAATACACACACAAGATAAACCGAATGGGAACGGCTGATCGGACGGTGACACGCACAGAGACGGCTCGCGCACAAAAGCGGATGGACACGCCGGAGAACAAGTCCAGGCTGCTATTACTTTTAGCCCATAGGGCAACAAATAAAAAACTGGATCAAACCAGTTCGGCTGGGTCAGTGTGATGGACAACTATTTACAAGGGGCTAGTGGAAGCCAAGTTGGATCTGGGTGACGTGAAGTAGTCTCAAAGCAATCAAAAGTTTGCAGATCTTCTCACAGGCCGAATCCATCCCAGCGAGTTTCTATCTTTCATAAGTAAGGACTTGAGAAAAAGAAAAAAAAAGAAAAGAAAAAAGAACACTTCTGGCGCACAAACATCTACACCCGACATTTTTCTTTTTTTTTTTTTTTTAAAGCACAACGGATGTAGTCTGTCATTTAGAATATAGGAAAATAGTGGTTGAAACCAAATTTTGTACTTAATTATTTCCTATTTAAATTATTTCCTATTTATTTTATTCCCCAATTTTACCTGTGAATGTGCAAAGAGTTTATGAGAACGATACAGGTGTTCATGTCGTACAGGTCCATGTCTGTTCACTGACATGTACAGTATAGCTAATAGTATGGTAGCTTTTTCTGTTTTTTTTTTTCTTCTGTTTGTATTAAAAAAAAGTCCTTTATAAGCTGCGAACACAATGTGCACAAAATTTAAAACCCTATAGCTCACCTCCAGGAAAAAAAAAAAAATATATATATATATATATAAAAGAAAAAAAGGAGAATCTTCTTATTTTTCTTTCCCTTTAATTTGCTTTTAGAGCTGCTAAGGTTTTTAATAATTCGTTCAAACGCACACACACACACACACACACACACACACACACACACACACACACACACACACACACACAGAAATTGATGTGTAGCCTCAGTCATCTACTCCCTGAGGCATGACAAACAATATTATTCTGTATTATACTTTTGTTTAACTAGCATTTTATACTAACAAGAAAAAAAATCCCCCAACATAGAATTTATTCCAACATTAAAAGTAAAACAACTGTTTACACTTTCTCTAGTGTAACGCAGCGGTTTTTCATTATCAGGTGCAATCATTGAGATTTCAATTTCTGCCAGGAAAGCAACCGAAAAAAGAAAATGAATAATAATAGAAAAACGCAATGACGGACACAATTTCTGTGGATCTCAGGATATTTGTTGTGCCCTCTGACACAGTTCTTGCTTGTTTGTTTGTTTGTTTGTTTGTTTGTTTTTGTTTTGTTTCAGAGGAATCAATCGGTAGCATCTGTACTGCTTTCGAGCTGTGTACATAATTCCTTGTTCAATGTGACTTTTCTTAACATTTAATAAAGCGTATAAATAACAGGATGTAAAAAAAAAATAATAAAAATAAAAACTATCCAGGGCTGCACAATGTTAAATAAGAGAGAGAGAGAGAGATTTATTACCATGCTGTCATTGCGGGCTTTATAAATTGGTAGTTGTGGTTAAAGTGATTAAAGAAAGCCTAATCCTGGAGTTATGAGCCATTCTCAGTAGAGATTTAATCGGTCAACTAAAGATTTAACTAAAGCTAATCCCTTAATACTAAAACACGGCCATCATAAGACCAGTCACAGACTGTTTGAACAGGTTACTGGAAGAGCAGCACTGCTTCGAAGCCAAAAATGCCTTATTTTAATGTAAGTGTACCACTATATACACACACACACACGAAACACAGCGTTGATTGTGATTGTATGATTCATTATGCAGCCCTATAAAAAAATTATAAATAAATAAATTCATGGAAACTTAAATATTCTGATTCTACTTTTTTGTGTGTTTTGGTTATAAAAGAAGGAAGGAAGAAAAAGAACGAATGAACGAACAAAGGAACGTAAAAGGAAGTTAAGAGAAGAAAATTAAAAGAGTATGAAGAAAGGAAATAAAGGAAGGAAGAAATGTAACAAGGAAGAATGCAGTGAAAAAAGGAAGCAACAAAACAGAAGAAAGGAAAGTGTAAAAAGGAAATGAGCCAAGCAAAACAAGTAAAGAGGGGAAAGAATGGAAAATGGAAGGAACAAAACTGAAATAAGGAATTAAGGGAGGGAGGAAGGAAGGAAGGAAGGAAGGAAGGAAGGGGGCAGAAGAAACAAGAAGGAGGAAGGAAAGAGTAGAAAGAAAATAAGCAGACAAGCAATAAAAAGGAATAAGTCAAAATAAGAGAATGAGTTCAAACGAAGAAAAGAAGTTGCATGTCTGGAAGGAAGAAAGAAAGGAAGATAGGAAGGAGGGACTGAGGGGCAGAAAGGGAAGGTACAGTAGGTAGGAAAGGAAGTGAAAGGAGGTAACAAAAGAAGGAAAGTAATATTGAAGGAAGGAAACAATTACGAAAATGGAACGAAATGAAGGAGGTAAGTAAGGAAGAAAACAATGGGGAAATTAATTTTTTTTTTAAAAAGCAGAAAAAAAGAAGAAACCAAAGAATGTACACTGGCTATGAATGCAAACAACACGATATATGTATTCATAAGTAATCTTCTATGCTTGGAATGCTTAAATGAGACCAACCAGTGCTGTATCACAATGCAGTGTGGTTATGTCAGTGCTCCGACTACAGTGCCAGGCTCAGCCCTTATCAGCGGGGACATGCCATCTTCAGCCTGCTTTAGATTCTAAATCAATACGAAAGAGCAGATCCAACAAAACAGGGGTTTTACAACAAAGTTCTGAGCCAACTCATACGGAAAGTTTAAAAAGATTTTGGGGGCACGGCGGCACGCTGAGATAAAACTTTTTTTTTTTTTTTAAGTTTTTCTTGAAATTCAAAAACTTTCTAAGTCTCGCCTTCGAAATCTCGCAAGCTTCTTCGGGTTAGAGCTTGCAGTGATAATGGAATTAACGTGGAATGACTGTTTTATCAACCCTAGCAGTTTCTTCACCTCATACGTACATCCGGCTTAGCTTCATCTATCATCTCAGACAGGTAAAGCCTGGCGCATCCAGCATTTCAAGGAGCGACTACGAAACAGTAGAGGAAGCGGAGACACTTGTGAGACAGACAGACTTTCTGGGAGCGTACACTACATCACCTGAGACTTGAGCACTGAGTAACAGTAGCCCACACTCAGATTCTCCAAAATCAATATACGGTTCAGTTGGAAAGCACATCGGCGGGCAAGGTGTCTCTAAAAACACTGTCCGGTTCACCTGATATGATGGAATAATAACCGCATGCAAGACTGTTCTTCCTGGACATAGACTCAGGAAGAGGTTTATATCGCAGTAATGTTTTTGCCATGCAGTTCATCCAGTGTTAATAAATATATAATGTCCATCTGGAAAAAATGACTAATAAGGATAGGTGGAGTTAGTTTTTTGAAAGTACTCGAAATAAAAACTGAGCAAACCATTCATTGTTGGGTTACACTTAGTCAGCATATCCGATCATATCCCCCCCCCCACCCAACACTCCCAATCCAACAACAACAACAACAACAACATAGAGCTACAGTTTGTCCCCAAACAGATAGTAACTCTGCTTTTTTTTTTCTTTCTTTTTGGTCATTAAAAGTAAACGGCAGCACTCGGCAGGGTGTTGAAGTCCAGATAAGCAGACACACAAGATAACAGAGGGATAGCGTGAGTCGTGTGCGCACCTTCTCAGAACTCGCAAAAGATGAAACAGGAATTCCTTTCAAGACCAAAGATTAAAAGATCATAAGCTTTTAGTACAAGTGGCTTTTACTGAAGGTCGAGGCAACATTACTGCCAAACCATAAAACTGAACAGCTGGGGGTTAAAGGACTTGCTCGAGGGGCCACACACTGGAATTTACAAAGGTGATTTCATGGCTAGGGTGTCGTGTGTGCCTTTGTCCTACTGATACCTCACTTAAAAACAGGAATGTTATATTATTTATTATAGATTCTGAATCGTGTTAGGTTTGGTTACCATAACACATTCTTCTTTGAAATGTCTTTCTATTTAAGTCACATGATCAGCAGGAAGTTACATCACCAAATTTTAAAGAGCATATAGGAAGAAAACAAAGGGAAATTCCAGCGTGTTGTTTTTTTTTTTCACTGATATTATGATATTAATACTGTGACCCAAATTCTAGACTCAGTGTAAAATGTTATTATTATTAATAATATATTATATACGTTCATATTATACAGTATAAACGTAAATATTAAACCAAAAACTAAAATAAATATGAACGTTTAAGGATATCATTCGAATGCTTATTCAAATGTAAAATCTTGAAAGGACGCTACCTTGACAATTTTCCGTGCAAATAAAAGTACAGGAGTACATACTGTGTAAAGAAGTGATATCTTAGTAAGAGAAAATATCTTAGACCAATCTTAGTCAAATATATCTATTTTGTACAATTTAAGATGGTACAATGCGAATATAAGATGATTCATTATTTTTCTCACTTTTAAAGTGTAAAATTCTAAGCATTTATTTCAAACTAGCAAAATTATCTTTCAATAAAACAATAAATATATGCTCAAAAATTCATACAAATTTCTCTATAAATAGGCTTAATGCTTTTATATTTGCGTTGTTATATACCTTACAATAGGAAATCCATATTTCCTATTTTGACTAAATTCACTTTGCAAGGATATCCCTTTTTACAGTGCACCAGCTACATCTTTAGCCAACCACTGCTACTGTATGAGTTAGCAGTTTTAAGTTTTATGAGAAATACAAGGGGCGGTCAAGTCAAACTGGGATTTTGCGAATGAAGATGGGAATGAAGACGTAAAAGCGACTGACATTTACAGAAGACTTCAAGTGCAGGACGGTGATGAGAACCTTCGCTGCAGTAAAACATTTAAATGCTGCAAACGTTTTAAAGAAAGCTGTATGTCCATGAATGCCGATCCAGGCCGGCTGCAGTCGATCCTGTGAACATTCATTGAATGAGCCTTAAAAACTGACTCGGAACTCGTCGCTAACTTGCGGAGGAGACGAATCCGTCTGCGGGAACTGTACACAAACCTATTCGCCAAAACACCAATTGCAGCTTACAGGAACTCGGCTAGGAGTTATTGCCACATCCCCCATACAGTCCTGACCTCTCTCCAAGCCATTTCCACATGTTTGAGCCATTAAAGCAGTTCATGGGAGGTCATCGTTTCAGACGAGAGGCAGGCAGTCCGATCAGTGCGGCTCTGGAGTTATCCTGCACAATCCTCAGTCCCAGTTTAACTTGAAAAGCCTTCTTCCATTGAAAAATCACTGGATGCTGAAAATAAGTATAAAAATAAACTGTAAAAAAAAAAAAAAAAAAAAAAAAAGCTCATATGTTTGTACTAGAAACTGTCTTTCTTATGCAATGTAGGAACCCTTTAAAAAAAAAAACTGTTGATGACCACCAAATGCAAAAGAGCAAAACTCGTAAAGATGTTTTTAAAAAATATATATTAATTGTAAGGAGGCATTACATTTTTTTTTATTTTTTATGTAAGGGCCTTTGCCAGCTGTCACTGTTAAATAAATAGGTGTGTAATATATGTAGTTACACTGCAAATATACAGTAGTTTCCCCCCAGGTTTAATCTGGCACATCCACATCATCCAAAAGTCAACAGTCTCTACTCGGGCTTAATTATGGCCTATTTCAGTGTTTCTCAATTCACCGTGCTCAGCACATTTTTTCAATTCCTCTTCTCGAAAAAACAGCAGCATGGCTTGAAATCCAGAAGTGGCCCTCCATTTGGACCCGCTCCAACCACCTCCATCTTTAGATACACATTCCAGATCGCTGTTTATCTTAAGTCCTCTTCAATCATTTGGGACTTTTCCTCTTATTTCACTTTTTACAGCCCTCTAGGACCCGATTCTAATCATGTGGGACTACTGAAAAGAAAGAAAGAAAGAAAGAAAGAAAGAAAGAAAGAATAAGCTTTGGCATCACACCAGACTGAGGAAAGCGATATTATTGCAGCACTAATACACTGGTTTGACAGTTTATTCATTTATGCATTCATTCATTCATATGCATGATGGATCCAGCACCAAACTGTGAAAATCTGGCTAGACTGTGGAAATACAAGCCTGAACAGAAACACTGGTCTAAAGTATCCAGTCTACCTACCTGCATAGTTTTGGAACGCGATGGAAACCACGGCATGATTGTGTTTATACAACAGTTCTCCAAACAAGAAATTAACACTCAATGTTAGACCAAATATAACCAAATATGTTCAATTTCTTTCCCTCAGACAATGAAAATGGTTCCCATAGAAGCAGAACAGATGGGAGGGTTTTGCCATGACAGCATACAGACTGACTGACAGCCTGAAGTTCAATGCAACAAACTGGAATTGGAATCTTCTGTAGCAAACAAGGACAAACTGTGTGATTAAAAATGGCTGTTATACTAAACATGAGCAGTCTTGGAATGCTGCTTAGTCCGATTAAAAAATTAGTGGATATATTAGTGGACCAATGGTTGTATAATATCCCGTATGTATAGTGCCAGAGTCAGGAGTCAGGAGAACATTCCCAGTGGTCACTTAACTGCTGGGACAGTGCACTTACTGCACCCCAGCGTATCACTAGTGCTTGGATACCATCAAGGTAGTAAGTTTTCTCAGTACCGCAGAGCCATGATCGGACTGCCTGCCTCACGTCTGAAAAGCTAGCTTCCCAGGAAGTCCTTCGACGGGCCAAACATGTGGAAATGGCTTGGGTTAGTTGTAGGAATTTGGCAATAACTCCAAGTCGGGTTCCTGTCATGTTCAGGAAGTTGGCGACAAGTTATCCATCGATTTTCAAAGATCTGACATTCCACTCGTTGAAAGTTCACAGGAACGACAGCAGTGGTCTCAGTGTCACCTGGGCCGGGTTCAGCATACACGGACGTACGGGATTCTTTCAAATCTGTGCGGTATTTAAATGTTTTATCCCCTTTGATCCCCTTCTGAAGTACAAATCTGCCCTGACTGCTGAAATCTTCCTTTGTATTTTTGTACCTACAGACACAGAGACTGGGTATTCTCCCTGCTCAGTGTCTGGACAACAGGACAGAGGACAGCCTCACAGCTGCAAGAGATGGACAGCTGTGAGCTAGTGGTGCAGACTGCACTCCCAGAGAGATGGGCCAGTATAAAGAAAATAAATGCAAGCGGAACTTTTCAAAGATGACCCAATGGCCTCGCCAGATGCTGACTTTGAGGTCACCATCATTCTGGGACACTTAGCATACGTGGAAGATCTTGAGCAGACTTTTCTTGTCTTGGCCCCAAGAGGCAAGTAGGATCCCCAAATCGGCTTTCTAAAAATATGTAAATTCTCCTTTGTCAATCAGTAAATGTCTGCTTAAATTCAATGTTAATGCTACTGTTGTCACTGCCATTACTCACTCACTGATTCGTACTATGCAACTGGACTCGACACTCCTCTGAATAACACTGATATCTGGTAAAAGAACAAGCTAAGAAGCAGTTTGACTCAGAAACACCTGGATACACTTATGCTAATGTCCATATAGACAACGACAGGGTCTGGGTTGGTAATCTGGCACACCAGGCATTTTCCCACAATACAATAAATATTCCAGCTTATCATACAGGGACAGCAGCCCATTGGTTTGTCTCTTATACCGACAGTGAATGCCCAATCACATGGCGCCATAGGCAAAATGATAAAGTATCTTGCTTTGCCTATACAAAATCTTTTTTCATGCCAAACCTCACGCCTTCTTCTGCATCTCTTGGGGTAAAATGTACAGATCTAAGCGGCAAGGTGGTATGAAAAAGCTACATGGGAGAAAGCTAAAAGGTTTTGTAAAAGTTAGGTAGCCAATACAGTTTATCACAAAAAAAAAAAAAAAAACTGAATATGATGGAAAAGTCTTATTTCTTTCTATAATTTAATTCAAAACGTGAAACTCTCATATATTGTACATTCATAACACACAAAGTGAAATATTTCAAGCCATTTTTGTTTTATTTTGATGATTAAAAATATTAAAAATCCAGTATCCCAAATATTAAAAATATTACCTAAGATGAAGCACAAAAAGGATTTACAATACAGAACATATTGTGTGCATCAATGAACATCGTGCTTTTGAGACATGTCTGCACTGTAAATCATTTGTGTTTGATAACTTTATTTGTAATGAATCTAGAACGCATAATACAGAATGTGACTTTATTTAAAAAAAATATATATATATTATGGAAATAATAATAATAAAATAAAATAAACTTCTCCATAATATTGAAAATGTTTTGACATGCAACTTATATCATTGGTGTCCGTCTGGACTGAGTCTGGATCGCAGTGCTGGGCCACATAAATACCAGGGCAGATTTTTTTTGTCCAGCCCTGCCGGTGACATGGTAATAAACAAAGGTGCAGAAACCAGTACACTGCTTAGGCGGTTGTTGATGCTATAGGGCTTTGGCATTTCCAGAGTGTAAATCACAACTTGTACAGACCGTTGCAATGGCACTTTGTTTAGTAAATATTTTTCATTTTCCATGATAAGCTATTTTTGTATTTGAACAAGAACATTATTTAACATTCACATTCTTACTAAATATGACTAGTAACAAGGAGAAACGTTCACGTTAGATCAGGACTTTGGATTGCGCAGAATAACAGAATGCAGATATCCCCTACTACACTAATGCACTTATCTCAGTGTTTCACTAGTGCTTGGATACCATCAAGGTGGAAAGCTTTCTCAGGAGCCATGACCGAACTCCTTTAATGAACCAAACATGTGGAAATGACTTGGAGCAAAGTCAGGACTGTACGGGGGATGTAGCAATAACTCCCAGCCGAGTTTCTGTAACGATCATGTGGTGTTCGGGTCGGGCATACAGTTCCCACAGACGGATGGATCTCTTCCACTAGTTGGCGACAACTTATCCGTCGATTTTCAAGAATCTAGTGTTCGCGAGAAGGACTGCAGTGGGCTCTGAGACACCTCAGCCCGGGAATGTCATTCATGGACATATGGCCTTCTTTAAAACGTTTGCACAATTAAAATATTTTACGAGCCTCCTCACTGTATTGTGCATAATCAATGATCCAGTTTGACTTGAATATCCCTCGTAATACACTTCCCTGTCTCTTTTTTATCCATGTTTCTCCACCATGAAAAGATCTGGTCTGGGCTTTGGTACTGTATGTACAGTAGTCCTGAGCTGAAAATTGGTCCCACCATCGCCCTGCCTCTTCTTACTGGCTTTGTGTTAGAACTTGACCTATACAGTACATATCCTTCATTTTTCTCCTTTCACTTGATGTTTTTTTTTTTTTAAATACTCTTTTCATGCTTTAATATGCAAATGGCAGATATTTGAAAAAGCTGATTTTAATCATCCCGTGATGACCCCTGATCTCAATTCCAACACATCCAAGATCAGAGGCAGAGGCAGAAGAATTTGACACTTGTTATCATCCCTGTTGCGTCGCTTTTTACACAAGAACAGAGCTTCAGCACATGCAAGATAAACTCTGCATTCCTGCATGCAAGACCAAGTGCTTTGTATTCTTGTGTACATCCGGCTGCACGGAGAGCGGCGTTAAACTCCCCGGACGGTCAGGTAGCGTGTCAAAAGACAATCTGTATTTTTATTTTATTTTAGATATTCCAAATCTGTCCGTGTTAATGTATGAGCATACCACGTGTTCATCAAATAAATAAACCAAGAACCACGATCAGGATGTGTGTGAAACCAATTTTGATATTATTATTATTATTAAAGTCAAACACTGGAAAAGAAAGAGGGCAAATTGATGTGAGACAAAACTCTCAGCAGACTCCTCAATGTTTTTACTGGCAGCAAAGATCACAGCAATTACAGCACCGGCAGCAATATGTCCGAATTCATTAACATTAACCATTAAAGATATGGCAGCTGAAGAAGTGAAAAGTGAATAGCCTACTTTTTTTCTTTTCTCTTTTTTTTTAAAGAGACACTGCATGAAAAGAGCTGTATCCGGACAAATATGGTATGGGAAATCTCCGCTAAACTTTAAGTTTGCCAGATGTCTGAGGCAGAGTGCTTGGAATGGGAGAATGCAAAAGGATATTTTGTGAAACGACCAGATACCTCATGTATGTGGATGTATACGGGAATCTGTGAAACTTTCTAGGAGTCCTCACAGCTAGCAGTGAGAGGTGATGGCTGTGAGGTGTAAAGGCCCTTTTGTATGTTAATGACCAGCAGAAAGAGGTGCAGGTCCCTCTTTATGCACTGAAGCTGGCACGTTCCCTGAGTTTTTCCAGCAAGATGGTGCACCACCACATTATGGGTGTCAGGTTCGATCATTCCTAGATGAACAGTTTCCTGAAAAGTGGATTGGTCGTCGGGGGCCAGTTGAATGGCCCCCAAGGTCTCCCGATCTGAGCCCCTTAGACTTTTATCTTTGGGGTCATCTGAAGGCAATTGTCTATGGTGTAAAGATACGAGATGTGCAGCACCTGAAACTACGGATACTGGAAGCCTGTGCTGGCATTTCTCCTGCGGTGGTGCTATCAGTGTGTGAAGAGTGGGAGAAGAGGGTTGCATTGACAATCCATCACAATGGGCAGGACATTGTGAGTGGTCAGAAACTTGTAAATAACTCATGAAAGAATAAAGTTACGTTAAAACCAAGCACCCCATTGTTTTTCTTGTGAAATTCCCAATAAGTTTGATGTGTCACATGACCCTCTTCCTATTGAAAAAACAAAAGTTGGATCCAAGATGGCCGACTTCCAAATGGCCACCATGGTCACCACCCATCTTGAAAAGTTTGCCCCCTCACATATACTAATGTGCCACAAACAGGACGTTAATATCACCAACCATTCCCAGTTTATTAAGGTGTATTCCATATAAATGGCCCACCCTGTACATCATCTACTGTATGTATCAAGTTCGGTACTTATGTACTTGAGTGTTTTTAGGGGTTAACGTATGGTGTGTTTTGCAGTTGCTGGAGTCCAGGTGTAGGGTGGTTCAAACAGATGCAGAGAGAGAACGGTGTCAGACTGCAATGCTAGAGCTGATGTCTGATGAGGAGGATGCCATTGCGTGCCATGCCGTCAGCGTGTAATATCTAATGGGACCGAGCTATAACGACATTTATTTTGTACCTCTAACAAGCACCGGTGCATGTTTTAGTATTGCTTTCAATTTAATTGCACCTTCATAAATGCACATTATTTTTCCATATTTTGTTTTTTACCCCTTAGTCTTACTTTGCTTTGTACATTTATTAGTGCTTGATTTGATTTTAATAAAAAAAACTTCTTATTGATTTTGATAAATCAATTCTATTGCCATTTTTTAAATGATGTGGGGGATGTATAGTACTATTGGGGGGGTGGATAGGGTCGATCTACATACCTGCCCAATAACCAATCAAGTCACTTTAAGTTATGAGGGCTTGGGTTGGGCTGAATAAAAATGAGCTGAGTAATGTCCCAATAGATCAAGGTTTTGGGAGTGTTTTTTTTTTTAACAACCAATCAAAGTAGAGATAAATAAACCAATAGGGAAGAGCAGAGTTGTGCAAAGGTGTAAAATGCAAATGGGGCTTGAGGTGTGAAGGTCTTCTGAGTGGATTATTTGCCATGGCAACAAATGGCTGTACCATGGAAGGATTCCTCACTGAGATACATCCGAATTGGTATCAATCCGGAAGTATCCTAGCTTGGTGGAATTTGATATATACGGTCAGTGGTACTTGTAGATACTTCCGAAAATAAGTGGTGTATACGGGAGTTTCCCAGTACAGATACACCTCTTTTCATGCAGTGAGAGGAGCTACTGTACTAAAAATTTAGGAGATCTCGTTTCCCCCTGGTTCTCTGCCGTCTGATTTAAGGTGCTTAAGTGAAACCATCTGTACTTGTGCCATTAAGGCAACATTTATCAAGGACCCCATAATTAACATTAATAAAAGGCTGATACTTATCAGTAGGATGGCAGATCCCTGTGGTATGAGCGCCAGGTGGTTACCTGTTTAAAGCTTCCGCTTTTGGCAGTAAGCGAGCACTGACTTTAAAACAAAGTTTTAACAAAGTTTAAAAACCATGTTTAAAAAAAAAAGTTGAAGTGATCACTGCCCTGCTTTTCTTAAGGAGCGTTTGAATTTTTTATTTTTTTACTTCAGGATTAAAGTTACTCCGCCAGGAAAATGCTAGTGGTGTGCCATTACATTTACCTCTAGGAATGCAATGTAAAAGTACGAGCCATAGATAAAGTGTGTTTTACAGCTACCTAATTCTGCCTCACAGCCCCAGGGTCCTGAGTTCGATCTTGAGCTCAGGTTACTCTCTTTAGCACGTTCTTCACGTGCCAAAACCATGATGTTAGATGCAACATGCTACATTGCCCCTAGGTGTAAAGAAGTATGTGTTGTGTGAAAACCTACTAAAGCAGTATTTTTGTTGTCCCAATCCACTATACTGTAGCTACAATTGAAATGAAAGCAGAGCTATTATGCAAAATTTACTTTTCCAGGTCTGTGCGATTACCCAAAAAATGAGGGGGAAAATATCCTGCTGTTCGTACTTTTTCCATTTTTGTATTCACTCGGGCTTATACAAGCAATTTAGATTCTCCGCAATTGTGACCTCACAGAACAAAAGACTCTCGATGTTCACATCAGCCCAGTTATGCTCAGCTCTACTGTCCTGTGGGAGCCATTTTATGAGCTACAGTAAGTTAGACTAAGTTATAGGTCTTTTAACTTTTATCTCCCAAAATATTAAGTATGCCATTGTAACACTCTTATACAGTATATGGAAAATACCTTTCCTCAAACGGGTGTTCAGGGGCAGTTCATTTATACTGTAGATTTAAAATGTTTAAAGACTGAAATAACTCATTTTGTAAAAAATAAATAAATAAGTAAATATTCTATGTATATATTTTTTTACATTATTGTTCAATTCGGGTTTCCTTTGGGTACTCGGTCCACAGGCCAAAGGTACAGTATGTAGGTTAGGGTAATTGGCATTCCCAAATTGGCCATAGTGTGTGAGTATGTGGGTCCCCTGTGATGGATTGGCACCCTGTCCAGGGTGTACCCCGGGATAGACTGACGGGATAGTCTCCTGGGATAAACTCCAGGCCCCCTGTGACCCTGAATACAGGATTAAGCGGGATAGATAGATAGATAGATAGATAGAAAGACCGATATGAAATTGTACCATCTGCGGCAGGGAGGGTCGTCTGTGAGTCGCTACATCGCATATTTCCGTACTCTCACTGTGCAGACCACCTGGGGAGACGCCGCCCTCCGGACGGCTTACTACAAGGGACTGGCTTCACGCATAAAAGATGAACTCGCCGGACGGGAGCTTCCGACCACACTGGAGGGACTGATTCAGCTCGCTCTCCGGATTGACCAGCGCCTGCTCTCCTGTCCGAGGCCAGCCCCCCGGACCCTGCCGCCCATCACGCCATCTTTTTCACACGCCACAACCCGACCACCAGCCTTCATCACCACCGCTATGGCACCCACCGGATCTCCACCTCCCGCCGTGGTTGACACCAGAGCCGGGGAACCCATGCAATTAGGACGCGCCTCCTTGAACGTTGCTGAGCGAGAACGGGACTTTGTGCCTATTGTGGGTCAGGAGCGCACCATAGAGCCATCTGCCCTCTTCGCCCGGGAAAAGCCCAGGCTCCCTCCATCTCTCCGCCACCACACCCAGCGTCTCTCGTCCCACGGTTCAGGTACACCTCCAATTTGGCCACAAACGAGTCAAAAGTTCTGTGTTCATCGACTCCGGTGCAGCGGGAAACTTTATTGACTCTTCATATGCCAAAAGATTGGGGTTGGAGACAGAAGCGTTATCCCAGCCAGTTCGTATTACATCTGTCGACGGTCGGCCCCTCTCCTCCAGCCCCATCATCGCCCAGACTCGACCCATAACCCTCATCATCGACCAACACCAGGAAACAGTCCGATTTCACCTCACCTCCATCTCTTCTCCACCCATCATCCTCGGACACCCCTGGCTTCTGCAGCATGATCCTCTGATCTCATGGTCTCAGAACCGGATCTTCCAATGGGGGCCGACCTGTCTCGAACTCTGCCTGCAGGCACCGGCTGGGACGTGCTCTAGGGAGTCCGAGGCCCCTGATGTAGACACCAACGCCATCCCCGAGGCTTATCGGGACCTGGCTGAAGTCTTCTGCAAAAGACACGCCACCCACCTTCCTCCTCATCGCCCCTACGACCTGGCTGTTGAACTTCAGCCAGGTTCTGTTCCCCCCCACGGCCACCTGTACTCTCTCTCCACCACTGAGACGTGGGCAATGGAGGAGTATGTATCCTCAGCTCTCCACCAAGGCACCATACGACCCTCCTCCTCACCCGCCACGGCGGGATTTTTCTTTGTAAAAAAGAAATTCGGTGAACTACGTCCTTGTGTCGACTATTGGGGGCTCAACAACATCACCATAAAAAACCAACACCCATTGCCTCTTACCAACTCTGCCCTGGACGCCCTCTCTGGTGCCAACATTTTTACAAAGTTGGACCTCCGGAGCGCCTACAACTTGGTGCGTATCAGAGAGGACGATGAGTGGAAGACGGCATTCATCACCCCCACTGGACATTACAAGAGTTTAGTCATTCCATTTGGTCTCTGTAATGCACCAGCAGCTTTTCAATGTTTCATCAATGACGTTCTCCGGGACATGTTATACCCGATGGGTATTCATCTACCTGGATGATATCTTAATCTACTCTCGCCCCGTTGAAGAACATGTTCAACACGCCAGAGCGGTTCTTAAGAGACTGCTCGCTCACCAGCTGTACTGTAAGTTGGAGAAGTGCGCTTTTCACGAGCGCTCCACCACGTTCTTGGGTTTTGTCATCTCGTCCCAGGGTGTGGCCATGGACCCGCAGAAGCTAGAAGTTGTACATCATTGGCCCCTACCCAAGACTCTCAGACAATTTCAACGGTTTCTCGGGTTTGCGAACTTCTATCGTCGCTTTATCCGGGACTACAGTACATTTGCAGCACCATTAACCGCTCTGACTCGGCCATCGTCTCATCACTTCCAACTCAACTCTACCGCCATCTCTGCCGTTGATTCACCACCGCCCCGATTCTTCTCCATCCAGATGCAAACAAACTGTTCGTTGTGGAGGTGGACGCTTCGGATGTGGGCGCCGGGGCTGTTCTCTCCCAACGAGGTCCAGACCAGAAGCTACACCCTTGTAGTTTCTTCTCCAAAAAATTTGACCCCACTCAGCAGTGATACGGGGTAGGATACACCAAAGGAAAGCCTTCTGCTGTCTGATCAATTCCACCTGCAGTCTCTCATCAGGTTACCATCCTCAGACTAATGGTCAGACGGAACGGACCAACCAACAACTGGAGCTATCTGAGATGCTTCGTCGCCAACCGTCAGCGCTCCTGAGCCCGCTACCTCATCTGGGCTGAACTTTCCCATAACCTCCATGTTTCCTCCGCGACCAAGTTAAGTCCCTTTGAGGTATGCCAGGGTTTCCAACCTCTGATGTTCAAACATCAAGAACCAGAGGTTGAGATACCCGCGGCCCAGCAGTTGGTCCGCAGGTGTCGACAGTTGTGGGTCCTAGCCAAGGAAGCAATCCAATGTGCTAACACTCATTACACCATGCAACATCGTTGTCGACACCCTCCGGGACGATTGTACCACGTAGGTTACAAAGTGTGGCTGTCCACAAAGAACCTGCACCTCCATACAGAATCAAAGAAATTATCACCAAGGTTCATCGGCCCCTACCGCATCACCCTCTGCATCAACCCTGTCACCTACCGGCTCCAGCTGCCTGCGGCGCTCCGGATCCATCCAGTATTCCATACCTCACAACTCAAACCCTTCATGACGTCACCCATGACATCACAAAATGGCGCTTCACATTGCTCAGTCATTGAGTTCGCCCATGCCTTTGCTGACGCTAGGCCGACTATTCTGTGAGTACTCACCAATTCGGGTTGCTTCTTTGATTGAGTGTGTGTTGCTAGAACGCGGGTTTATTTGTGTAGATCCTTGCTCTTTGCGTAAGAGAGTTCTTAGACTAATCGCGTGGTTATCCTGCCTATTCGTGCTGCTTCCGCGTTTGGGTTTACCATCCACGCTACACGTGCTAACTGCTAAGGCTTTTCAATTTATCCTTCGGTTGCACGTGGCAGTACCATCCTGAATAATAATTGGACTATTCCACAAGGAACATTCTCACCAGGAGTTTTCACTATACAGAATGTCACCAAAATCATGGAAAGATGAAAAATACCATTGTGGTCAGAAGTTTACATAAACTCATCATGGAAGATGAATGCCATGGGAATATTGGACTTGCAATCATTTGTTTGAACGGACCTGCTTCTGGGGCGGCAAACCACAATAACTTGGAACCACCATGTTTAAGTTATTTTGGGGTTTTCTGATTTCAACACAAGATCAAAAGTATGCATACATGTTTAATATCATTACAACCCTCTTTATAATTTTTCACACATTTGTTTCTCTTTTGGTTAAGTTGTCTATGAAGATTCTCAGACATCTAAGTAAGGTTATGTGGGAGTCACAACAACTGGACTTCTTTCTTGGTAGGTTTAAACGTTTCACTACTATCAGGTTTTGAATAAGTTACGAGGTCCGCCACAACATGCTGCATATGAAAATAATAAGCAGAACAGAAGCTGTCAGTTGCTAGGTTACTCTTTTATCTGTGTGACAAAGCATCAGGTAATGAGGCAGTTCATCATGTAATCATCAGGTAATCTTTCTGTTATTTTTTGGCCCAGAAATACACCTCGAATGTAATTATCATAAAAATACATAATAGGCTAATGTCAGTCAACAGTGCTTCTGCCATCCATGGTTGTGATGCAGTCACATGTGCAAAAGATCAATTGAAAATTTGGTGACTCTGCTTAAAGTAAAGGTTTGTACCAGGAAACCAACACATCTGATTGACGTCTAACAATTCTGCCAGGAAGAGCGGTAAAATAGCCAACCAGAATTCTGCCATGAGTATATTTTTTACCTTGTCTGTATAATTTTGAAACTGAAACTGTTGGTTTCAGAAAACCCAAAATAAAATTCAAGCTTGTGTATCACAGTCTTGACATTTTGTTCTATTAAAAAAAAAAAAAAGTATGATGATCACTCATTCTGTCCCAGGAAAATTATTTTATAAAAAATAAAAATTTAAATCCTAGTATCACCAGCATGATGATGCATGAACTTCTGGGCACAACTGTGTGTTTTTTGTTTTATTTTTATTTTTTCAAGAACATTGCAACATCCAAGATTCTTTTAAATGGACAACTTTGCTTCTCAAATTATAGTTTGAAAGCAAATTATTCTTCTTAAACTGTTATTATTTTTATTGTGTATTTGCCAATTTTCTGTTCTTAAGAAAACAACCAAACAAAATACAGCCATTAGTTTATTTTAATTGCCTGAGCTGACACAAGGTTTGCTTTTTTCATTGCTTTAAATGTTGTTGTTGATGGTGTTAATAGTAGTGTTAATAATAATCATCATCATCATCATTATTATTATTATTATTATTATTATTATTATTATGAGCTAGAAAGGGAGGCGCGGTGACTTAGTAGTTAGCACTGTTGCCTTGTACCTCCAAGGTTGAGGGTTCGATTACGGCATCAGGGTCTGTGTGCATGGAGTTTGCCCGTTTTCCCCGTCCTTGGTGGGTTTCCCTCCGGGTACTCCGGTTTCCTCCCACAGTCCAAAAACATGCAGATTAGGCTAATTGGCGTTCCCAATTTTCCCATGATGTGTGTGTTTATGTGTGTGTCCTGCAATTGATTGGCACCCTGTTGGGCACGTCAAGGCCCTCCACCACCCTGTATACAGGATAAAGCGGTATAGACGATGAGCGAGCGAGTGAAGGGCTAAATGGCACTCCTGTAGAATCACCAACTGTCACTTCAACACCGTTTCCTTGACTCTCAAACGGTCTTCACCTCCTTATTTACAGAAAGTTTGACTTTTTTGGCAAGAAGCAGAACACTTTATTATAATAATAATAATAATTATTATTATTATTACTTTCACACTGAACTCCATGTTTAGTCAATAGAAGGCATATTATTAAAAGGTCTGCGCTGCCCTCTAGCGGTCATTTGAGTTCATCATAGTGGCGTTTCAGAAATCACCTGAGATTCATTACTCACTGATTTTTTTTTTTTTTTTTTTTCCAATGAATTCCGGGCGTCCTCGAGTCTGATTTCGCCTTGTCTTTCAGTAAGTTTAAATCTCATAAATATTAAAATAATATTAGGAATTTTCAAACAGAGAGCTCAAGGAATATTTCTTGTTTCAAACTAAAGCATAATAAAAAAAGGATGTATTTGGAGATGAAATTAATGATTTTTTTGTTTTGTTTTCATTTGAAGCATATCCATATTGTAAAAACTTTCTTTTTTCTTTTTTTTTTTCTTTAATGTTATATGCTGTATAACTTTTTCTCATGCATTTGCTTTGATCCAGCAAAAGCTGGAGAAATTCTCTTTGTCTCAAAGGCATGAACAACTCTTTGTATCTTTAATGTTGCTTGTGTAGCTAGGTGAGGCCTGGAATTTCAGTGAAATGACCACCTGCGTTACTGAAGACGACTCCATAACTTCAGTCAGCCTGTCAGATATCACCAGCTCTTCGTCCATTTCTGATAGAGTCTGCGTGCACTGGGGTAGGACTTGGCTTTTTCTTTGTTTTTGTTTTTGGTCTGACTGACTAACACCATCCATATGCTCACTCTCTGTTGATATGTTTGTCTTTTGTCCAGGATGCGAGCTCAGTTCTAGCCAAACCACAGCCGTGTTCGCGGCAGAAGATGATCTATTGGAGAACCAGTTCTTCATTAAAACAGTAAGGTCACTCATCAGTTCCTAAGTGATGGATCGTCTTCCATGAGCTGGAATGAAACCAAATTTAGATTTCAGTCTATTTCTGGAATTTGTCTTCCATAGCAAGAGGACTTTCATTCATTTGGAATATCTTTAATAGAAGATAGGACTGGATAAGCGGCAACATTTGGACCTGATCAATAGTGCATGAAAATCCACCTCACCCTTTCCCTCCTCCAATACATACATACATACACACACACACTATTATTAGTTCAGCGAATAGCAAAATATTAGATGGCTTGGTGCCAGGCCACCCGCATCACTTTCATTTGGCCTGCATGTGGCCATGGAACAATGGCAATGAACTCATCCAAATCTGGCTCCCAGAACAAAGCAGCAACCCAACCGTTAGACTATCTTGGCTGAAAACGTGATGGGAACCAGAGCATACAGCTAAACCTCACTTTTGGCCCAAAACTGCAATCCTTTTCAAGATGTACATATGGTTTGATGAATCCAGCAAAGTTTCTAAAGACTTAAATGCAGATCCTCACAGTAGTCTTGCTACTGCATTAATGTCCAAAAACATGGGTAGCTGCTCCACTTTAGTCAATTCATTTGATATTGTGTGTGTGGAGTATTGGGGATGAATTTGAAAATGACAAGTCTGGAATAAATGTTGCAGCTTCTAACATGAAATGGTGTGTGAGATTCTGTGCTGTGAATAACAATTTGATATGGGAATCCAAACGGCAGTCCATTCTTCCACCCAATCATCAGAAGGTGGCTTTATGAAATCTTTCTGTTGATGATCTAAAATTATGCAACTATATATACGCAACCTTTTTTTTTTTTTACATATTTGAAATGTACTTTTCCTTGAAAAATAAGAGTACAGAAACTTTGTCTCTTCTATGTTTAAGGCAAGAAAATCAGTTCAAGATTTCAAGTGATTTGTATTTTATTCTCCTTTTTCCATCTGCTGGTGCAGATATGCCTCAGTGCACAGGCAAGTGACGAGATGCATGTAATTGCTGTATCTGACGGAGTAGGCGAGTCCAAGCCTGTCCCGATCGCCACCCTGCGTCACTGTATGCCCACAGTGAGTCGACTGCAAGCTAAACTTTCTACAAATTTCTAAAATTTCTAGGACCGTATGTTCAAGCAGCATGCACTTGACTTTCAAATGCACTTTATTTTGGGATTCAGGTCAGCTTTCCTGCTTTGGAACTTATGCCACCTGTTACCTTTAGTTTGTGTTCAGGCAACGGGCCGGTGTTCATCTCTGCGCAACATATTACACGTAAGCACTGAGGATATAGTGGGAATAACTGTGTGGAGTTTTCTTAAATAATTCAATGTTCCATACTTTTTTTTTTTTAGTTAATCCTACTGAAAACATAGAGGAAGAAGAAGGAGGAAGAGGAAGCTTCTTGATTGATGATTCGACAGACTGAAGCAGTCTGAATTGTAATGGATGAACTTGACTATTTTTAGGGATCAAAACATACAGCTTGGATCTGTGGGTTCAAATATCAGCATGTGTATTGAAATGAAAGTGTATGATGTATGAATTAGAAAAGAAGCAAAGAACCATGTGAGCTGAAACACCTCAAGTCTTGGAGTGTGTTCAGGCAAGCGGACTGAATGTAATGAGATGTGATGTGATTTGTCTGCCTTTTTTTGTTTTCGAACTAATCAGATACAGATGCTGAACCCCTGATCAAGTGATTGATTTCAGCAATCACAGTGATGCAAATGAGAGAAGAGCAAATATGATTGCTGTATTGAATCCAACTATGCATATGTATGTAAATATATGAACCGAAGCAGGTTTGATCGTCTGTCTGATCCTGAATGATAATGAATTGTAATGTTAATGTGATACACGTGGTGTGTTTTTCAAATGAAAATGCAATTAAATGTCGATTTTTTTTTTTAAATCACCTGATGCAAATCAGCTTGGATGTCAAATAAATAAAATGGAGAGTGAAAGTTCAATATTTTAATAAAAAGCCTGAACACTTGATAAGCAATTATTATTTTTAAAATATATTTTTAATTATTATTGAACAAAGTTGGACTAATCTAAGCCGATGGTACTGTGACCTAACAATGGGCTGCGTCCCAAATCAACACTGCAGTTTACCCTCCGTGGCCTAGTGCACTATTTATGCGGTTTGGGACACGACCCATGGCTGTCTGGTTACGAGTGAGCGTTTCCTAGCAACAGCCAGTAAACACACCTCGGCCAAACTGGACTGACGCGAAACACCTTCAATAAAACACAATTTTCCTCACAGTAATGGAATCCTCTCTGTCTGCGTTCCGGGAAAGCACTGCGCCTGCGCACAACACCGAGAAGAAACTTCTGGAAGATTACCAGCGCGACTCGCATCCCGACAAGGTTTGCCTCGTGCGCAGGGGTGAGTGACGCAACTGCGGGAATTGGTGGCGCTCGCGCGCGCGCGAACCATCACCTGCTGTACCTGTGGAGCTGGACAATGCATTCTAAAATGTATTAAATCTGATAAAAATCTTAGTTTAAAACGGCATTTACAGTAAATACACCCGAGATATACACTATATGGACAAAAGCATTTGGCCAAACCTGTTAATTATTGACTTCAGGTGTTTCAGTCAGGTCACTTATCCCCAGTGAAGGTCCACAAACAATGTACCTTTTACAGCAAGATATCTTCGACAATGCTATGCTCCCAACTTTGTGGAAACAGTTTTGGGAAATCCCTTTTTTATTCCATCATGACTGAGCCCCAGTGCACAAAGCATGGTTTGTTGAGTTAAGTGTTCAAAAACGTGACTGGCCCTAACACAGAGACCTGATCTCAACCCCATCAAGTGCCTTTGGGATGAACTGGAACGGAGAATGTGAGCCAGGCCTTCTCGTCCAACATCTGTGCCTGACCTCATAAATGCTTTACATAACGAATGAGCACGAATTCCCACAGAAACACTCAAAAATCTTGTGGAAAGGCTGGCAAGAAGAGCGGAAGCTGCAATAGCGGCAAATAGGGGAACTAACTCTATAATAAAGTATATGTGTGTTTTTGTACCACGTCATTGCAGGTTTGGTCAAATATTTTTGTCCATACAGTATACTTAGTCATTTCTGTGTGTAAATTTACCTGAGATCAACCTGTTCATTTCACACATATTAAGTTGGATTTAATTCACAACAAAATCTGTGTAAATGTAATTGAGATGTAATTGGTTATTCAGTTCATATTAATTTGACTTTAATTTGCACCAAAACTGCCAGGCCATTAAAGCATATTAAATTAAATCTAGATGAAAATCTGGATATACTGTAAATGCACTTAAGTTCTATCTGAGCATCTCATACAAATGAATTTGTATGCAAATTTCAGCTTCTTCTTTCATTTGTTGCCATACAGAAGCATTAGTAATATCCCAATCCGGATACTGTCAGGATAATTAATAAGAATACCATGACCAAACAAGCATTAACTCATTTACAAATATATTCCATGTTTAAATATATTTGATTAGCAACCTGAATAGGGAATTGACCAGTCTGTGCCAGGAAACACCTGTGTACCTTCAATGCACACAAGCTAATTACAAACCTTTGTGCTCTTCTTCTTCTTCTTCTTCAGAATATCTGGGTGAGGACGGCCAGCCTGTAGCGGTGCCTCTCATCCAGAAAATTAAACAGCAAATTGCCACTGACCCCACCCTTATCCCTGAGTACCAACCTCCACTTGGCATCGCAGAATTCAACAGCAGAGCAACACAGCTGGCCTTAGGCCGGGACAGCCGTGCTATTTTGGAAAATAGGGTGAGTTGTCATCCACTTGTACTAAATGCTCCATTGGCTTTATTTACTGTATTCTGTGCATATTTTTCGCAGTAAAATCTGTAACAGATTGGGCAATAATGTTTCAAGAACACATCCTTGCATAAACTGTAACATTCCTCATTCTTCCATTATGTCATTTTATTGTCAGATCTCAGATTTACCGTCTGAAAAGAAATAAAATCTCATCATTGTTGAAATGCTGAGATTTTATTTCTTTTTACAACGTTTCAGATAGTGCCAGAACCTGAATGTTATTAGTGGCACTAAATCATCAGCACTCCACGTTATGAAAAACCACAGAACTCAGCTTCGAACTAAGCAACATCAGACTGACATCCTAGAGCTACAGTGTGTCTACTGTATATACAATATGACTGTCTTTGTTGAAATCGCTCGTTAAATCCACGGGCTTTTTATTCACCAGCGACGACTTGCCGGCTGAATACACTGATAACGCCAGTGACGCAATATCTACACGCAGTAGTTTGTTTAGACGAGGGACAAGAACAGGAGACGCCTTCGCCTGGATGGTAGGTTCACCTGCTCAACCAAAGGCTGGTGTTTATTTTAAATGTGCCATCGTGTAGCACCTTCATTTATCACTGTGGATTTTGTATCCAGATGGTAACAGAAGAGCATGCTTGGATTATACAAAAATGGCAGGAAATGAGCGAGATAGCTACAGAGAGATAATTTGCCCTTCATTTAATTTCTACCAATTTTCTATAGTGAGCATTTGCCATTTATGACTTTCCTCCCATTATACAGAAGCGTAGCTTTCACTACGGTGAAATCTCCTTACATGTATAGTTTCATTTGCCCTTTAACTTGAAATCCATTCACAAGGTAGTAACTGTCAAGTAGAAAGACCGTCAAGCGATTCAAAAGCTTAACACTGTTTTTATGTTCATTGCTGCCAATCAGCTAGGGTTATGTGAGCAGCCTTCAATTAAATCATCTATAAAGAATGGTCTTTTTTTTTCTTCTTCTTCTTTTCATTTTCATCTGTTTTGATCTTTTGGATGGATTTATTCAGACACATTCAAATGGGTTGTCAAACCTACACACGTGGACAAAATTATTGGTACCGTTCGGTCAATGAAAGAAAAACTCACAATGGTCACATAAATAACTTTAATTTGACAAAAGTAATAATTAAAAAAAATTCTATGAATGTTAACCACTGAAAGTCAGACATTGCTTTTCAACCATGCTTCAACAGAATTATTTAAAAAAATAAACTCATGGAACAGGCCTGGACAAAAATGATCGTACCCCAAGAAAATACTGAAAATAATGTGACCAGAGGGACATGTTAATTCAAGGTGTGTCCACTAATTAGCATCACAGGTGTCTACAATCTTGTAATCAGTCAGTGGGCCTATATATAGGGCTCCAGGTCGTCACTGTGTTGTTTGGTGACATGGTATGTACCACACTCAACATGGACCAGAGGAAGCGAAGGAAAGAGTTGTCTCAGGAGATTCGAAAGAAAATTCTAGACAAGCATGTTAAAGGTAAAGGCTATAAGACCATTTCCAAGCAGCTAGATGTTCCTGTGACTACAGTTGCACATATTATTCAGAAATTTAAGATCCATGGGACTGTAGCCAACCTCCCTGGACGTGGCAGCACGAGGAAAATTCATGACAAATCAAAGAGACGGATAATCCGAATGGTAACAAAAGTGCCCAGAAAGACTTCTAAAGAGATCCAAGGTCAACTTCATGCTCAAAGAAACATCAGAGTCAGATCGCACCATCCGTTGTTGTTTGAGCCAAAGTGGACTACATGGGAGACGACAAAGGAGGACACCATTGTTGAAAACAAATCATAAAAAAGCCAGACTGGAATATGCCAAACTACATGTTGACAAGCCACAAAGCTTCTGGGAGAATGTCCTATGGACAGATGAGACAAAAAATTTAACTTTTTGCCAAGGCACATCAGCTCTATGTTCACAGATGGAAAAATGTAGCATATCAAGAAAAGAACACTGTCCCTACTGTGAAACATGGAGGAGGCTCTGTTATGTTCTGGGGCTGCTTTGCTGCATCTGGCACAGGGTGTCTTGAATCTGTGCAGGGTGCAATGAAATCTCAAGACTATCAAGGGATTCTAGAGAGAAATGTGCTGGCCAGTGTCAGAAAGCTGGGTCTCAGTCGCAGGTCATGGGTCTTGCAACAGGACAATGACCCAAAACACACAGCTAAAAACACCCAAGAATGGCTAAGAGGAAAACATTGGACTATTCTAAAGTGGCCTTCTATGAGCCCTGACCTCAATCCTATTGAGCATCTTTGGAAGGAGCTGAAACATGCTGTCTGGAAAAGGCACCCTTCAAACCGGAAACAACTGGAGCAGCTTGCTCATGAGGAGTGGGCCAAAATACCTGCAGAGAGGTGCAGAAGTCTCATTGACAGTTACAGGAATCGTTTGATTGCAGTGATTGTCTCAAAAGGTTGTGCAACAAACTATTAAGTTAGGGGTACCATCATTTTTGTCCAGGCCTGTTCCATGAGTTCATTTTTTTTTATAATTCCGTTGAAGCATGGTTGAAAAGCAATGTCTGACTTTCATTGGTTAACATTCATAGAATTCTTATTTATTATTACTTTTGTCAGATTAAAGTTATTTCTGTGACCATTGTGAGTTTTTCTTTCATTGACCGAAGGGTACCAACAATTTTGTCCATGTGTGTAGTTTGATGAAGAGAAATCATTAGAATGCATCTGAACATACAGAAACAAGGGCCATGCTTGTTCATTGGTTAGCACGCTTACCTCACATCTCCAGGTGTTTGAATGGTTGTTCGGAGTTTCGAATCTGTGAGAGGTGTGGAGTTAGTGTATTATCTTCTGGGTCCTCCCCCAACAAACAGAAGACACACCCAGCTGTTCTCAAACTGCCTGTAGTGTGTGATGTGTCATGTGATGGATTGGCACTCCATCCAGGAGTCCTGTGTCATGTGCCCTGAGCTTGCTGGGACAGCCTCCTGGCCCTTACGATTCAATTTCCATACCATAAAACACAATGCTGCCCATCATGGCCAACCCTGATCTCCCACTGCTAAGGGTTTTGTGCAAAAACAAGTGTGTAGTGGAAGACTTCTGTCGCAAAACTGCTCGACTGGGAGATCTGGACTTAAGGTTCTTCTGCTATATACATCACGGTGCTATGGTCTGCTTAGTTACTCTCACTATTATACATTTTGCCATTACGCACACATTAAGTCACTTTCTTTGCACTATTACTACTATTTGCACTTTTGTTGTCACTTAAAATACATAAAATTATACATCAATGTTATCAGTTGTACTTCATGCTATTTATTAGTTCCCTTTATTAAACTTGTGATTCATAAGAGAGCGTATTTGAATGCGTAAATGTAAATGTGCTTTACTTATATACTTTATATATCTTGTAGTTTTTTGTTCTTAGCATTGCACTAGTAACTTCTGGTCAGTTCTCACATTACCCTGCGTCTACTGACAATAAAATAAGATATACAATGTGCAATCACATCTACAAACCAGTCTTTGTGTTACTGTCTCTATTGCTGTGGTATTTCTGGAATTTCCTTTACATCTAGGCATTTGGCAGACGCCCTTATCCAGAGCGACTTACATTTTCATCTCATTATACATTTGAGCAGTTGGGGATAAGGGCCTTGCTCAAGGGCCCAACAGGGACAACTTGGTGGTAGTGGGACTTGAACCTGGGACCTTCCGAACCGTAGTCCAATGCCTTAACCACTGAGCTACCCCTGACCTTTAGGATCCATAAATTATCTATTATCTATCTGTCTGTCTGTCTATCTATCTACTCTATCTATCTATCTATCTATCTATCTAATGTATCCATTCATCCATCCACTCATCTGTCTAAAAAATGAATGAATGAATGAATGAATATACAGAATCCTGCATATGACTTTTGTCCCCAAATGAGTGACAAATGATGCATCATTTCTAAATGCCGAACTCAAGGAATTCTGTAAATATGACTTCTTCATGAGTGGAAAATCACAAAACGAGAACATATCTCGGCAAATCAGTGCAGGTTTTTTGACGTAGTCCAGGAACACACTCTTGATAATCACAGAGTGCTCCATTCGAACTGCGAGTCATTTTTCACACATTATTGAACCAAAAAAAAAAAGATCTCTGCGTTGATGCTATTTGAAGGGCGACAAGTGTTTAAGGCTATCAGATGACACACACACTCTGACTGCTGCCCTTTCAACACTGTGCTCCACAATATAGTTCTAAAGCAGAGAAAAACAGCGGGAGTACAGATGTAAACAACATACTTGATTGCCAGATAGGAAAGTAATTTCACTGAAGGGGAAACATAAGGTGTAATAGAAATCCAGAATTGCTTGCTTTTTTTTTTTTTGCATTTATAAGGAAACAACGCCACAGCAAAGCCTTCACCGGATTACTGCTACATTGCATTATTTCTCAGTAGAAACACAACAGGGGACCATCACGTCAGAAGAGAGGACTGTTGTGTCCTTAGGTAACAGTGTGGAGTCCTTATGATTGAACAAACGACTCTTTAATAATGCTTCGCTCTCTGCAGGTTTTAGGCTTGCAGGCGGTGGGGAGCTCCGGAGCGGTGCGTCTGGGAGCAGAGTTACTAAAGCGCTGCTACTGTGACAGCTCATCCTGGGCTGGCCATGTTCTCCTGCCTTCTGTATGTGACGGTGTGTATAACGGTAGCATTAATATGAAGGGTCTTCACTCTTTAGTCTTAGGACATGAGTGAGTCGTTAACTGGAAATCTAAAAGAAAAGTGTGTAGTGTAGTGGTTAGCACCGTCACCTTGCACCTCCAGGGTCGGTGTTCAATTCCCACCTTGAGGTCTGTGTTTGTGGAGTTCTGCATGTTCTCCCCATGCTTGGTGGGTTTCCTCGAGGTACTCACAGTCCAAAGACTTGCAGATTACGCCAATTGGCTCTCCCAAATTGCCTGTAGTGTGTGAATGCGCATGTGAATGTTGACCTGAGGTGAAAATGGGAATAAACACAATGGTCACCATTGGCCTCCATGGTCCAAAGTTGGACTACAGAGGTTCTTGGAAGGATGGTACCTCTGTAGTCCATTGGTATAAACAAAGACATCACATTAAAGACTATAATGTAATACTATATTACAATAATGTAAATGATAGAACATGATAGAAATATTGCAACACAATATTGTTCTGTATGGTGAGGTATACCATTTCACTGGTTCTCATGGGTAATGTCTGAAGACAATTCAGATACTGTACCATTTTCAGTCTCAACACTCGTATTGAACAGCTCAGAGATACTAAAATGAATAAGCTGTCAGAACCGCTCTCTCATTGCTGAGCTACTGTACATTTCTGGCGGGATTTGTTCACAGAGACATTAGCTGGTACCTTCGAGGCAGCAGGCATCGTGGAGGTGAGGCGATACCGCTACTGGGACGATGAGAAGAACAGAGTGTGTGTGGAAGAAACGGTAGAGGACCTGGAGAACGCTCCGGAACAAAGCGTGGTGGTCCTGTCCGCCTCAGGACACCATCCCACAGGAGGCGATCTCTCACAGGACGAATGGAAACGTGTGACTGAAATCCTGGTGGTATAATATTGTTTAGTTTCTCTTTAGTTACATGTACAGTAGTTTAACCGCAGTATATAATACAGTATATTCTACTTGCTCTGTAGAAATCATTGATACTATACTGAAGTGTATTCCGTTTTCCTATAATACCATCCTACAGGATTTAATAAATAATACTTTATCAAACAAATGTAGACGTGATATATCTAAAATGATAATAATAATATTATAATCTCTAATCTCTAACTCAAAACTTTTAAAACTTACCATAATACCAACACCACTACCATGAAAACCAACTAGGGTTTGGGTTCACCTTGTACCACTGGGGCGGCCCTGTCCCCTTGAGGCCCGGTTCTTCAGAGCCCCTGGACGTGCTGTGGGTTGCAGGATGGGGCCTCCATGAATCAGACTTGTTTGCCCAGCGCATTCCATATGGGTTCTTGATCGGATTGGGACATGAGGAATGTTAAGGCTGGGTTGGACTATTTGCCTGCTCTGGTGGGCTATGGTGACCTGGATGTTCTGGTGCTTTGCTATTGAAGCGAGCGTTGAATTTTCAGGGGGATTTGTGCTGCATTGGCCTTTCTGTAGGACTGGACGGGTTGGTTTTTGGCCCTCGTGGACATGGGTGAGCATTGGGTGGCCATGATCCTGCCACCCATTTTTGCTGTTGTATAGTTGGTATACATACCGATACGTATTGATGTTATGGCTGATCAGGTTATATACATAAACTAGATATACAGTACATAAAAATAACAACTTAAATTCCTAAATTCGACAACTTTGATAATTGCAATATTTAGCTAGTAAGATGAATTCATATAATCAGGGAAGCCAAACTGACAAACATAGAGAACTGTGAATACACTGTTGCAGGAAGCCAGTCTTTGACTTGTTATAGTTTATTCATGAATGTTGTATCAGGAACGTACCTCTCTTTTCTCCTCCCTCAGAAACGTCGGCTTCTTCCATTCTTTTTCCTGCTGGCTCAGGGTTTGTGCAGCAGGGACATTGATCAGGACTCCTGGCCACTGAGATACTGTGTATCTTTGGGGATGGAACTAATGTGTGCTCAGTCATTCTCGCACAACTTCAGCCTTTATGGTGAGAGCAAACAGAAATATAATAGCACGTCTTTGTGAAAAAAAAAACATTTATATAAAAAAATGTAAGTTTGAGTCTTTTGCCCATTATATTGATTGAATATGACTTTCAATATGTGGCGGGACGGTGGCTTAGTGGTTAGCACTATCACCTTGCATCTCCAGGTTCCGGGTTCGATTCCCACCTCAGGGTGTGTGTGCATGGAGATTGTATGTTCTCCCTGTGTTTGGTGGGTTTCCTCCGGTTACTCCGCTTTCCTCCCACAGTCCAAAGACATGCAGTTCAGGCTAATTGCCGTTCCCAAATTGGCCGTAGTGTGTGATGTGTGTGTCCTGTGATGAATTGGGACACTGTCCCAGGTGTACCTTGCCTCATGCCCTTCCAGTAAGTCTCCTCGGATAGGCTCCAGGCCCAACGCGACCCTGTATACTTTACATACAGAATAAAATGGTATAGATGATGACTTTAAATAAGTATGATGTTTGAAGGAAAGAATTACAATATGAGTATTTATTCATGTATTTCAATTTATCTTGTTTTGCTGATGTGGAAACAGGCCACTTTTTCATTCACTGTTATTAAAAAGAATGGGGGAAAAAATAAGTGGGGTTTTGGATGTATGATCTGGCAACCCAGTGAGCAAGTTAGAATGTGAGCAAGAAGGTTTGCAATGATCAAGTTAGTTAGAAATACATTCATTTATTGTGATTTTTATTTAATTACAGTTTGAATGAATGAAAATATTATTTGTGAACATGCAAGAGACATAAATTAACATTTACATTTTACTTTGCACTACGATGGTAAGACTTTAATCTGTGGTTCACATGCATGATCGGATCAACTCCGGACCGTTACACCGCTACTAAACACAGTAGTAAGGCCCTAATGTAAACTACTGTAGGGCCTGTCTGACCAACTGTACGCTTTAGACATATAGAGACAATGACATGCAATGAAAATATATCCAAATATCAAGAACAAGGGCTGCATTCAGTGTTGAGCTACATACAGACAGAGATTCATGAGAGGTTCTTTCATGTCATATTGCATTGTGTTACGCTGTTTCATGTTCCCTATTTGTTATTTCTGGATTTAAATTTTAAACTTGTAAAGGAACTGGTCTAAATGCTGTTGAAAAACCTAATCTTACAAAAAATCTGGCAACCTCATGACTGTGAGGTTTTTGCCTGAACTCAATGGGATGCCCAGAATATCCCCTTAAGCATGTGGAGACCAAACAACAATCCATCTGTGTACATATTTGAAATCTACTCGCATTGTTCATGGCCAAATATAACACTGTGGAATTACGTAATATTCCTGCATGTGTTTGGTAAATATGTCGCATTTTTGTGCAATCCTGCAGTAAATACTTTCAGTAAAATTCCAATCAAATCACATTTCATTTTGTATTGTCACAAAGCACTTAGCCAGAAATATATATCCGTACATTCTGGATATCATTTTTTAACTTATAAATGTATCCCTAATGAGCAAGCCAGAGGAAATGATGGAAAGAAAGAAAGCCGGCATGAGGAAGAAACCTTGAGGGGCCCAAAGTTTAAAGGATACTCATTTGGGTGTCGTCGGATAGTGCAATTATGAATAATTCCCTTTCTATATCCATGAGCTTATACTGTTAAAAGTGTAACTTTGTGGGCCTCCGAGTGGTGCAGTGGTTAAAGCGCTCGCCCTATCATCCGGAGATCGCTAGTTCGAATCCCGGGTGGTGCTGTAACCTCTCGCAGCCGGAGGTCTAGAGAGAGCTGATTGGCCGAGCTCTCTCAGAGGGGAGGGATGAGAGGTACATAGTGCTCCGACATTAATCACGGCTCTACAGCCAGTCAGGGGCGTCTGTGAGCTCGCGCAGCGGAGGGAGCGGATAGCGCCGTCCTCCTGTGTTACGCCGCCCCCAACGTGCGCGAGAGCAGTTCGAAAAGATGCGGTCGGCTGGCGTCACGTGGTTCGGAGGAAACACGTGATAGTCTTCGGCCCTCCCGGCTGAGTGGTAGCAGTAGCCTTAATGTGGGAGCCCCCTAGTGACGGGGAGGAATTGGACACGACTTTTTTAGGGAGAAAATCTGGGAAAAATCCAAAAAAAAAAAAAAAAGTGTAACTTTGTAACTAGAAACTTCATATAAAGGTCTCAGAGTTGTCTCTCAACTTTGTGATGCCAGCTGAAATATAATATATATATATATATAGTCGTGGGGGGGCCTAGAGCCTATCCCAGGAGGCTTCTTGCATGAGGTGTGGTATACCCGGGGTCCAGCTGAGATACCCCTTAGATAATGTTTTTTCCCCCATATATCACATTCCATGCTTCACTCCTTTTCCAAATGCATGTCTCAGTGTCTATGTAAATGAGCTACTGCTGACACCAGACAACAGCAGAGTTGCAACAAACCAGGGGAGGGGATCTTCTTTTATGACGTCACAAGGGCGGCGGGGGATTTGAGTTAGCTTGTTTAAACCCTGGCCAATACAAACATGGAAAAAGAATGGAAAGATGTACAGTATGCACAAGCACACTGGAGATCTGAATGTCTATAAATGACTGATATGTGAATTTTGCATAATAGCTCCCCTTCAGAGTATTAAAATGAAGTCTGTTTTGTGGAAATTATTAAACTGGTGGTTCGTGCACAAAAGCTGTTTATGGCAACTGTAGACCTAAGTAAGTGTAGCAAAAATATTCAAGTTCAAAGCCATCTTCAAGGTTGTGTAAGCTGTCCATCTGGACCATCCAAGTAGTTCTAACCAACTCCAACCAGAGCTAGGGTGTCACATTGGATCAGGCAGTTTCGGGGTCACCCTTCATTCTGCACTTGTCTCATGTTGTACCTGATCTCACATTCCTAGGAGAGAGAGTGGCTCACCTCCTGTGTGTTCTGAAGGAGAACACCACCCTGGTGGCTGTCCAATCCCAGGCGGAGAAGATCGTCCAAACGCTCTGGGCCCGCCCACCAGTGGAAGGTGCCAGAGTGGTGACAACAGTGCTCAGCAATCCGGCCCATATGGTGGAATGGTAAGTCTGTTCTTTTTACAAGAACATCACTTCTGATTGCTTTTCGAAAACTTTATGTATAGCTTGCCCTTTGTGCTTTGGATAGCTTTAAAGAAAAAGAAAAAAAAAGAGTAAAAGAAAAAATATAAACAACAGAAAAAATGTAAAAGCAGAATAACATCCTGTATCATATTTAGAAGCATAAACAGGAAGGACCATCTGTTGGAAAAGAAAAGAAAAAAAACAGCAAAGTTTAAAACAGAAGTTTAAAGATGCTTCTACTTTCACTATCTGATTTCTACTGTTGCTATTTTTTACGCTGGAACGTATGAGCTTCACTCATCAAATTTATCCCAAAAGAGTTTTTGCACTATTCTTCCAGGTTTTAGAAATGTGATGAATGTTTCTTTACCCATTTCCAAATATCCTTAGTTGTTTTCTTTGCTTGAAGCGGGCTACTGAACATTTTGTTTTAGCCAGGGCAATGTACAGTATGACTCTATGTATGAAATAAATGTGTACCTTTTAGCTTCATCTGGCAACCATGAAGGCATGAACTGTATACAGGTAATCATAATCATCTGACGGACTCATTCAGAAATTCAATTTAAGCACCTGTACAGTATATGAATGCGAGGACCGTTCCTCCATGTAAATATGGCCAAATGTTTAATTCCCAAAGTTGAATAGACTTAATAATCCATCCTTGAATAAAGCCCTTATCAGTTCGCCGGGGGGAGACGCATCAGGCATTGTCAAGTGACTGCTTTCCATGACATTTCCATCAGGCAGGAAGGACTAAAAGGCACAGTGGAGAGATGCATGCTGATGAAGGAACGTCTCCGGGAGAAGCTGCGGCTGTTAGGAAGCCCAGGCACTTGGGAGCACTTGATTAAGTCGAGAGGACTCTACTGTTGTATTGGGCTCTCTGGTGAGCAATGTGTGCATTAACAAATCTATTAAATAAAGTGGGTAAATTCTACCGGTAATAGCAGCTATCTGACAACTGTCACACATTCATCCTTGGAAGATCAAGACAGAGATTTCAGAGACACACACTACGGCAGGGTTACGTAAAGGTGGAAAGCATTTCATTAAAGATGATTTTTGCAACAAACAAACTGCTTGGCCATAACCACAGACTTCTTTAAAAGATACTTACACACCTTTATAAGCTGTTCTAAAGTTTCCTGTTGTTTTTATTAACGTTTATCTATTCTGCATGAACTCGTAAAGAAAGAAAAAAAAAAAAACACAAGCTGCTGTGTGTCCATATTTGCTTGTTCATATTTGTATATGTGGGCTTAAACAAGCTCATCAGATTTTCCACCTCTTGTGACCTCATAAAACCAAGATACCCTCCACTGTCTCAATGCTCAGCTCCGCCCAGCTTTGGTGTTGTCTGGGTACCAATCTCTTGTGCTACAATAGCATTAGCCTTCTTCAGCTTTTAGTTGTGTTTTATACTTTATTTCACTAAATATTGCAAGCACGGTGGTGTTGGGTTTGATTCCCGCCTCGGTGTTTGTGTGTGCACGTTCTCCCAGTGCTTGGTGAGTTTCCTCTGGGTACTCTGGTTTCCCCCCACAGTCCCAAGATATGCAAATTAGGCTAAGTGGTATTCCCAAATTGCCTGAATGTTGACCAGAGGTCCTACCACGGCTGTGAAAATGGGAATAAATACACAGAACACTATTGGCCTCCACAGTCCCTACTTGGACTACAGAGGTTCCTAGATGATTGGATGGGATGGATCACTAAATATTAAGTGAAAATATCATAAATTAAATATATATTTATATACAGTACTGTGCAAAAGTCTTGAGCTATCATTAATTTCATTGACATTGACATCAGAGATGAGAAGTGACTCAAAACTTTTTACACAGCCCCTTCTTTCTACTTCTTTTTACCTCGTTTTGTTTCCCAGAAATGTGAGTCGCATTTCCAATCCTTGCGTTCTGATTGGCTGAAGACAATGCACTTTTATTTCTGAAAAATTAAGAAAATTTATCTGTAAACAGACCTTATTTCTACCTTCCCTCAATAGTTGTCCTTGATGGTTGATGTTTGGATAGGATGAAATTCGGCTAAATTCTGATGCAGTCTTGTATGTTTTTGTATGGTGGCCCTGAAATCCACAACACCAACATTTCACAAAAACATTTCACAAAACACAACCACGTTCCTCGAAAATATTACACAACATACAAGCTCATTTCTCGATATATATACAGCGTTTCTCAAAACTTTTTTTTTTTTTTTACAAAACACAAAAATGAAACAGATCTACATTTCTCGAGATATAAAAAAAAAATCAACAAAACACAACCATGTTCCTCGAGAAACGCAAAAACATTTCGCAACATACAAGTGCATTTCTTGATACAAGAAAAGATTTCACAAAACACGTTAAAACATAAAAACTTTTCACAAAACACAACCACGTTTCTCGAAACACAAAACATTCCATAAAACACAGTGACATTTTTCAAAACACACACAAAAATAAATAAACAAAAAAACAACCACATTTCAAAATTACGGAAAAATGTGAACAGAATTCGTGAAATGTGCTTGTGTTTTGTGAGTCGTTTTGGAGTTTCGGGAAATGTTTTACTGCTTTTGGAAGTGTCTGGTTAATTTTGTACTTCAGGGCCATCGTACTTTCGACTCATCTGCAGTTTGAACACAGTGTTCAGTGCCTCATCCCCGATGCTTAAACAATAACGCAGTCGTGTCTAACAAGTAACTGTGGGTTTTTCATGACATTTAGACAAACTCTCATCAGTCATCAGTTCTTTTCTCCAGTTCTGTATTTCTGCATCTCAAAGTGCTTCAACATTTAATTGTGGAATTCTGAAGTCTCTTTTCAGCGTATTCAAAAAGAGCTGGCTGTCCTTTTTACGTCTGATGTGCACGGTCTGATGTTTAAAAAAAAAACTAAATCAACTCGCCGCAATGTAAAATGTCATTTCACTAGTAATCACTGTCTTGATCTTTCGCTAATGAATGAGTAAGTGCAGGAATGATGTCTGGAAATGGTGGGAAATTGTGTCTGTCTGACATCAGTACTGTAGCAGAGTGTGAAAAAAAGATGATTGAGCCGAATTCATGTGCACTCTCGTGTTCAGGTTTTTTTTTTTTTTTTCCCCCACCAGAAAATTCTAAACAGGAGCTTTACATCAGTGACTCATTTATTTGGATGTGATTATAAAGAGAACGGTGGAACCGAAAGGTCAACAAATGGATGCCTGTTTCTAACCATTTCCAATCGTTTTTGTCTATTAGTTCAGCAGGTGGAGTTTTTGCTCAAGCAGAGGCACGTGTATCTGCTCCCGGGTGGCTGCATCAACGTGAGTGCCATCAACAGCAGTAACCTTGACTACGTAGCAGAATCTCTCCATCTGACTTTAACCACTCCACTCTGACCTTGGCTGACTTCACACAGCATGCATAACTATGGCTGAAATGTCGAAATCATGTAGTTATGTACTTGGTTTTGAAATCAAAATAAAAAAGCATAAATTTAGCATGAAAATAGATCTCTGTTTCTAGTTACGGTACGTGTTGTGAAATGTCTGCAAAACAGGTTAATTTAAATAAAGTGATCAATAAAGTGAAAAACGTAGACTCACACAAAGCACCGAACATTGATGAGCGTTGTGATATGGTTGTAAGGGTTGTTGTTTGTTTTTATAAGCACAACCTCAAAAACAATACATTTTGAGTGTTTACACTCAACATCTGACACACAGTTACAGCATCTGGCAGACACCCTTATCCAGAGCGACTTTCATTTTCTCATACACCTGGGCCCATGTTCACAAAGTTTCTTAAGCCTAAAAGTTGCTCCTAGTGACGAAATTCGAAGAAAAATCTTAGAATTAGGGCATTTTCTTAGAATTTCCTCTTAAATTTAGGATTACATCTTAGTAAAGATAAAACGATTCACAAAACATCTTAGCCCTAAAAACAGCTCCTAAGGTAAAATAAGGTAAAAAAAAAAAAAGTGTAGAGAGGAGGACTTTTAAGAGGCTTAAGAGTTTCTCTAGCAGGGGACAAAATAGCAGAAGATAAGTAATATAATATATAAGTAATATAAGTAATATATAAATAATATTGAAGAAATATTCTTCAAACACTAAAAGTAAAGCTAAAAGTAAACACTGCTCTTCTGTCCAATTTGGTTTTCTTGTTGTTTTACTTCCTTCTAAGAAGCTCTGTGAATACAGGCCCTGATCATTTCAGGGTGTATGGGCTTTGCTCAAGGGCCCAACAGTGACAACTTGATGGTCCGGGGGAGTTGAACCTGGGACCTCCTGTTCAGTAGTCCAGGGCCTTAACCATTGAGCTGTTTTCCCAACTACCTGATATCAGTTTCTAACAGGGTTTAGAATTCTGGGCCCATATTCACAAAGCTTCTTAGAATTCTCTCAAAGAGCTCCTATCTTAGCTTAAAAAGTCCTAGCTGGGAGTCCTAGACTAAAAGTGGTTTAGGAAACTTTTTAGAGCACCTCTGAGTAAGGAAAGTAGAAAAACTTTTATCTTAGTGAGGAGGTGTGGTCGACCCCGTTGCTAGGGATGATGCAGCAATTCAAGGACTGTGATTGGTTAATGAAAAATAACCTCTGACCTCTGCAAAGGTTTTGAAATGTGCTGTTTGTGAAAACAGAATACATGATAATAGAACCAACAGTGAAATCATAATGTTTGTATATGAAGAAATTGTATAATCATGAGTACAGGCTACTTTATGCAAAGTTTCTAGGCTAAATGTCTTAAAGATAATTAAACAGCTAAATGTTGAAAATATGTCGACTTTTGAAGCAACCAATTTCCACACAGTAGTTACTATATTGAAGTTCTCACATTAATTTACCGTACTGATTTTATTACTTGTAATCCATTTTAGATTGATGGGAGCAAAAAAAAAGCCTCAGCTTTTACCAGTTTACATGATTGTGGGACAGTCTGTTTAATTTGCACTTTTGGATGGTATGTAGCCAACAATCCAAGAGAGATGGAAGGAAGTAAAACAACAAGAAAACCAAATTGGACAGAAGAGCAGTGTTTACTTTTAACTTTACGTTCAGTGTTTGGAGAATATTTCTTCTTTCCGCCATTTTGTCCTCTGCTAGAGAAACTCTTAAGCCTCATAAAAGTCCTCCTCTCTACTCTTAACAAATTTTACCTTAGGAGCTGTTTTTAGGGCTAAGATGTTTTGTGAATAATTTTGATCTTTACTAAGATTTAATCCTAAATTTAAGGAGAAATTCTAAGAAAATGCCCTAATTGTCACTAAGAGCAACTATTAGGCTTAAGAAGCTTTGTGAATACCGGCCCTGGTCAGAGATTGGGACGGACACAGCATCTTTATCTCATGTCAGGCATCTCTTAGTGTTCTAATGTTCCCTCTCTGAACATTTTATTTTCTGTTAATTATTACCATAAGGTGCATCTTGGGTCCCAAGTTCATATTTCAGAAGTTTCCCTTTTGGCTGCTTTCAATTGTAATATTCCGGTAAACTGCTGTTGTATCTTTTTTTTGTGACAGTTATGGATGTAATGTGCAGTACGTGCATCAACAATATGTACCCTAGTCGTCCAGTATTCGCACGCAGTGTTCTTGCGGCAGCTATTGACGATCAAGCTATCGGTCTCGTATCAATATTATTTTGAAGCTGATTTTGCAACCTTGTGTTATTCGTTATCATTATCCCATCATGACGTTGTCTGGCGTGGTCGGGCGTCAGTTCATCAAAGTAATTCTAACTTTCAAAAACAACCTAATTAGCCAGATTAACGTCACCACGATGTTTAAACAGCCAGAAATTCCCACTGGGAAGACTCCTTTAGTAAGTGTTCAATCAAAAACATTTCATTAAAGAAAGCTTTGCCATATGAATGATTGTGCCTTTTCAGTTGTAAATATCCAAATTATTTCAAGTACTTGATATGGTATACACATCCAACATATCCAGTTAGATCTAGACGGCCCCTAGCATTTAATCTGCAGCCTAATCAAATGCAATTCATGTCGCACTGCAGTGCAGTTGGTTCAGTATAAAAAGTGTACAATATCATTATGTTGTTTCCCAGATGCTTGATTTGTTTTTCAGACAATGTCTAAATAATGAAACTATTTATGCAATAAACTCGAGGTCCCATTCCAGGCTGGAAGAAATTCATGGACCTGTTGCAATCGCAGCACTGATCTACAGTGTATAATTGCAGTAAAAGTGAAGTGTCCTGTCGCTTTGCTAAGTTCTGCCATGCGTGGCCGCTAAGCTAGACGAACTTTGACATTTAGTCCATTCAGGGACTCAACTCCTTTAGAATAAACTGGAACTTCGGCCTCCTTAGCCAACAGAAGAATTATTAGAGTAAAACCTTTATTTCTCTATACGATCCCCTGCCACACTAATGCACTTATCTCAGCATCGTCAAGGTAGGAAGTTTTCTCAGTGCGCCGGAGCCACGATCAGACTGCCTGCTTCACATCCAAAACACTGGCCTCCCAAGAACTCCTTTAATGGCAAAAAAACATGTGGAAATCACTTGGAGCGAGGTCCCAGCCGAGTCCCTATATGTGCTGTTTGTGAATGATTGTGTTCCCACAGACTGATGCGTCTCTTCTGTAAGCTGGTGACACGTTAATTCTTTATTTTCAAGAATCACGCATTCCTTTCGATGATTGGTCAACATTGTTAAAACATTCAAATGTTTTACACTGGCTAAGAGTCTCACCATTGTCTCCTGTAGAATCATTCAAGTCCCAGTTTCACTCGACCACCCCTTGTATTTTGGAATAAAATATAAAAATGAACATCATATGCCATCGTTTTATTACCTGCTTCATAGTCAATTGGTGTTTATACAGTGTACCTTGTTCCTTGGATTATTTTCACAAATCCATTTGCAGGTGGTTAAACCTACTGTATGCCATGTTTCTTATGAATCACTTAAGTTTCATTTAAAATGGAGTTCAATTTCCACATCCTAAAGGACCGGTGACAGCACATCAGCAGTGCCATAAAGGAACCTGTCTACGTGCCGCTTTTAATCTCCACGCAGGCTGAACCCATCATGTGTTCCTGATGCCCAGGCCACAAATCAGCCAAATGTTTTTTAGAAATTACTTCCGCTGATGACTCACGCTGCCTGGTAAATGCAGGCCGGCCCTAAAGAGTCTATTTGTTATTTACACGAATATGAGTGCGCATCCCGGAACATGAATGAACACCGACGTTTGCTCAAAAAACCCTGCGCGGCAATTCTATTCCTCTTGATCTCTGTCAACAAGATACAATCAGCGTTGCACTCTTCTGAGTCAGGCCACAAATAAGAGCGGGGAGGGGGGGGGGGGGGGATACAAATATCTAGGGTACGAATGGCTTCAAGGCAAAGCTGAAAAATAATGAAAAATAAACCCTGTAAAATCCCAGATTATTACAGTACGTTGGTTTATTTTAAAGCATATTCTGTAACTGCATTCAGTAAATACTTCCTCGTGCAAGTAGTCTCAGGTCCTGAAACTTACTGTAAGTCTGTATTTTTAAGTGTTTCTCAACAACTTTTTGGCCATTTAAAATCCAGTGCAAAAAAACTAGACTAGAACACAAGGGAGGTTGCCACTATAGGAAAAGAATCAGTGTTTATTAGTGTTATCCAGTATTACATTGACTTACTGTTCCCCCTGAAGTTAATTACTTTCCAATAGCAGCATGCCCTGAAGGGCTTTACTGCTATTGTACCACAACAATTGAATAATTTCCCACGGCGAACAAATTAATGTATTATAAAATGACATTAAATGCATCTACTTATAATTTTTTTTTGACATTTCAAGGAATTTTGGGGAACATTTAAGGACCATTTTGCTGCCGTCCCTAATCTTACAGTATGGTAACTATAAACATTTACACCTTGTTACTAAGGAACTCATTCCGGTCCATCTTAAAGACTATTTACCAATTTATATTTCGCTGTTACAAAACGCTGACCAAACATGCTAATTAACGTTCTCCTTACAGAAAGCTGCACCACATCGGGTCGCAGTTTTTGCTGTCTTTTTTGCTGTTTATGTTTTTTTTTTAGTGATTCAGCTCATACTGTACTGTGCAAAAGTTTGTCTAACCCTGCGTTCACACCGAATGCGGCGAGAGCGTCAAAATGGCCGGAAGTCATTCATTTTCAATGGGAGCCGGCGGCGAAGGGAGTTGAAATCAGCTCAACTTTATGGTAATGAGCTATGACGCGGTTGAGCGGCAACCAATAAAAAAGTAGAATTCCTCCGCTTGAGCGGATTCCGCGGAACGCAGTCCTGTAAACTTTTGTTCCGGCGACATTAGTTCCCAAGCAAAATGGAGGAGAAGTTAATTATTGCGGTAGCGGCTTTCCCGGTTATTTATGACATGTCCCTGTTTGTGTCCAGGGACATTAATAAGAAAAAAAATGATGCGTGGACAAAGGTGTCTGAAATTGTTGGTGTTTAAATATAATATGAAATATAATATAATAATAAAAAATATTAAATTAGACTAGCAATTCACAATGAACAGAAGCCATACCATACAAATGCCTTACACTTATTTCTACAATACAGTTCTTTCTATCAATCAATTTCTTGTTTTCTTCCACATTTTGGTCAGTCTCCATGAGATCAACAAGCTTGATTGCTTTGCTGCCCCTTTAAATACAAGAAAAGCATCCGGTCTACGTCAGAGTGGCGAAGCGCGGCGGCAGGCGGCAGGAGCGGCGGTAGGGCGGATCGTCAAAGTTCGATCTCGCAGGGTTAAGCACCCTATGTTTTTTAGTAAAACATTTGTTACAGATTTGTTTTTATTTTCATTTTATGATTTTATTATTGAGTAAATACAAAAGAATTTTTGATCTTCAAAGTTTGGTATTGCACCACAAAATTAAAAGTTGGCAAAAAATATTTGTATTCCAGAAAAGAAAGCAGCACATTATATAAATGACAATAAATATAAAAACATAATGGAAGCTGCTGGGTTTTGTGTAGTTTGTGTAGTTGTGTGTGTTTCTGTAGGATGCTCAATAAAATTTAATAGATAATTTCCTTATAAAACTGCACAAATTTAAGCTTTTTTAAAAAAAAAAAAGATTTTCAACAAGCTTTGTAATTAAAAATGTTTTGTGTGCAAAAAAAAAAAAAAACTTTGGTTCCGTGATCCAAGTTGCTGCCATGACAATTTAATCATGACTTTCCTATATTTTTTTACTGAACTTATTTAAGATCATTGAACACTATTATTGGTGTCATTTTGAATATTTACTGTATGTGGCCACAAACACAACTGCAGGCTGATTTATTCAGTGGAAGGTGGAGTTTTGCAAAATTCCCACTGATTTAACCCAAACAATTTTCATCATAAGATTTTGTCATTTGTGTTTTCTAACACTTGACTCAAAGAAAGTCACCCATGCCCAAAATATTCTCTAACAAGCCTTTAAATGCTTTTTGCGGAGAAAATGGCGACATGGTGATATTGGTAATATTTCTGGATAGCTGGAAAGGATTTTCACAATTCAAAATTTCACCTTAAGAACTTCGTCTCTGGAACTGATTGGATTTGAATGCCGAGGTTCCCCCGTACCGCGTGCCATTGAGAACTGAAGAAAGAAGTAGTGTAAATTCTGTAAAGTTAGCTAATTAAGAATCAGCATCATCGATTGCATTACGTGAGTCCAAAGACCTATGAATTCAAAGTTTGAAGGTTTTGAAAGCTCTATCCATGAGATCTACCCATTCCGAACTACATTTCTGTCTCTCAACAGACCAGAACATAATGCAAAGCAACAGAACAGCGAGAAAGCATGGCCTTTTTAAAAAAAAAAATTTTTTAAGTATAATCCCTCCTGGCCACTTTGAATTATTGATTATTTGATTATTGAGATATGAACAGGGCAAAATAGGGCTTAACAGTCTGTGTGCGCAGACGTGGGCTCTCACACTCTAATGTGCTGTTCTCACATTCTAATACAACCAGTTATTAAATCTAATATTACAGGTTGGATGGCTACATGTGAAATATGATAGAGGCTGGATGTAGCAGAGAGAGAGAGAGGGGCTCACTCGTCTACTTTAAGTCCCAGTAGATAGTGTAATAACACAATAGGTGCACTTAGCACATCACAGAATTGGTATAACAACTTGGGAGTGCTGCTGTGAGAAAATGGCTGCTGCAAGCATTATTGTATGTCTTTCCCTGTGGATATGTGAAATTCAGGCCGTCATGCAGTCAGGATGAACGTCTTGAGAGCACAAGCCTACCACTTGTTTTCTGCAGTCAACTTATACATGACAAACGCTGGGCATAACAATTTGGTTCATTGTGTTTCTTTCTGCATCATGCAATTTTACCACATGATGAAGCCTACACACACACTCGCGTTATTATGATGGAAAGATACACTCACCATGTACGGCAGAAAAACACCAGGACTATAAAAGACAAGAGGCTTACAAAGTACAAATGATGGAAGACAATGATAAAAGAACACAATGGAGGATCTGACCTCTTAGAGTTAATTAAAGCTTTCATAAGATATACGATTTACATGCTATTGTCACGTCGAGCCTAAAATAAAAGCATCTGTTGCCATGTCAGCCTCCATCACATCAGCCAGCGGCTCCATTTAGAGATTCCTCGCATTTCCTGTAATTTATCCTTGGACTGAATCTGACAACCAAACCAACATGGGCGTTAATTTGGGGGTTGCGCTAACCTTATAAATAACCTTCAGTCTTTTTGGAATGCTTTTCGCTAGATTGTGGAGCACAGCTGTGGGAATTTGTTCTCATTCAACCACAGGAGCATTCATGAGGTCACTCAGTGATGTCAGCTAAGAAGACCTGGTCCAGCGTTCCAGTTCTTCCCAAAGGTGTTCAGTGGGGTGGAGGTCAGCGCTCTGTACGAGCCGCTCAAGTTTCTCCACACTGGCATTGACGAGTGATATCTATATGGACCTCACGTTTTGAACAGGGTCATCGTCATCCTGGAACAGGTTTGGGCGCCTTAGTGCTAGTGAAGATAAACTGTAATATTACAGCATACGCAGACAATCCAGAGGAGTTTGCATCGGCATTAAAAGCATTTGTGACATATGAACTGAACCTAACCAGTTCAGTTGCATGTACAGTACATCCGAGAGTCATTCAAAGCCTCTTAGTTAGTGGAAAGCCAAGCGAAATGAGTTTATCATCATTCATTAGTGTTTTAATTCTAATCTTTCGGGTGGCTGGAACGGATTATCTACAAACTTTCACCTCCAGAGAGAATTGCATCCATGTGCTGAGGTTCCACTGTACTGTACAGTATATGTATATAACTTTCGTCTTTGCATATAACTTTGTTTTTCCCCAATGTTCTCCCTAATTTAGTCGCGTCCATAATCCTATGGCTCTTCTATATGATCAACAACTTCCAACAGGGTGGGTGTAAGTGAATATGTGCTTTCTCAATCAGAGTTGAAGCTGCCCACCGCCTTTTTTTCAAACTATTGCTTTCTCAAAATTACAGGAGAGCCCTATCCAATCCCTTCCTCAATTTGTGAGCTCACAGACCATGAGGCAATTGCTGTGATTGAAAGTGGCTGCAATCTGCTCTCTCTAGGTTCCCAGATACGGATGGGAATCACCTGGGAATCGAGCTCGAGACCTCTGGCTGGCAGGGACGAGCCATTTGCCGCTGCACCGCTCGGGAGTCCGTGTCCGTCCGCCTTTTGCCATATACTGTAGTATTGCTTTGAGTATTGCGTTATCCTGCTTCCGCCCATTTCTCTTCCGTTCCCTCATCTCTAACTCCATTTACTGACAAAACCATTTTCTCCCTTCATATGTTGCTGATTGTTTATACCGGTTCCCACCACTGATGTATAATTAGAGGTATATTCAAAGCCCTGAGTGTGTGCTAAGTGTCTGAGAGGAGATGCAATGTGCCAGCTGGTTTTTACCAACAGGCACTGACAATGTGGGTAATTACTCAGGATCACAGGGAAAGCCATTAGCACCTTGAAATTAGGTGTCTATCCTGACCCTACTTTCACTTACTGTGTGCTTACACAACCACGCATATATACCGAAAAGCAAACGCTGCTTTCAGTGCACTTGAGCTAATGTATCAGCTCTGGTGCACTGGTTAATCTATTAAAAGCTCTGCCACCAAGGTGAAGGTCAATCCTTCCAATACAATTCGTGAGAAACATGGCTGTATACATGGGAAGAAAAGAAATATTTATGCCTTATTTATCAACGAGGATGTAGGAGCAAATGGACGTCATCCCCAAGGACCTGTACATTTCGGTTCATGACCAGTGGCTATTCTCTTTAACCAACTAATGAACAATCCACCGTACATGAATGGAGAACAAACCCTAGTGTACAAAAACCACCAGGAGACATGTATGTAAGGCCTTGTAATGAAACTAAGTGCAGAGGTCCCTCTTTGTCATTTTATCAACCACGTTTTAGGTGGAAGGCAGCAGTTAGCGTTGGTGCATCGTGGCTGTAGGGTTCGATCCTGAAGAGTTTCACATATTTCTTCCTCATGTGACAATTAGGTTTATTCATTTCCGTATTATCTCAAAATCTCATGACATGATAAGTTGAACCGATCATTTGGCTCCCTCAAAAGATTAACGTCCACACGCAGTTTTGGAAATCAAGGCTTCCCAGGGATCGGTTCTTTGGACAACTCCCTTTGAACATTTCAACTTTCTAGGCCCAAGTCTAGAGTTGAACTAGAACTAGAGTTGTCTAGAGTAAATAGTGGACTAAAGTGTAGTCTAATAAGCACTCCTGCCTTGTACTCAGTGTATCTAAAGTCGTCATAACCCTGGTCAATATGCAGCAGTACACAAGATGAACACATTGTTCAGAATATCTTTATTCATTTGAGTAAGTCAGGCCCCAGATGTTTCAGTTCAGATGGAGCTGAACTGAAACATCTGAATTACAGTATGAAACGAAACTGTCAGGGATAACCCCTAGAGGGCGCCAAAGCGCCCTCTAGACAAGTTTGTGTAGTTCTTTTGATGTTCTTTTGGTTACTTCATTTCCCAGTTCTCAACTCGGTCAGGTCACGTGGGCGCGCACCTGATCCGAGTTGATCATTAAGTTAATTATAAAAGGTGTGTTTAAGTTCTAGGTTCTTGTCTTGCATTTGTTACAGTAAGTTTAAAGTGGATGTCTCGTCTTTATTTGTGTTTGGTTTCATTTATTCAAAGTATATCTGTTTCTGTTTATTTCCATGTTTTTTATGTTTATAATTCAATAAAACATCGTTTCCCTGAACCACCTGGAGCCTCTTGCAGTTATGCCTCGCACTCAGAAACGTGACAGAATGCAAGACCGTAAAAGAGGCATAGCAGAGGAGCCCTTCCCCCGGGAGATTCTTTTGGGGGGGGCAACGATGTTTGAAGCTTGGGAATCCGACGCGGAGAGCAGGAGGAGAACCAAGCGGCGTAGTAGAAAACCGGACAGGAAGGAGCAGGAGGAGCTGAGACGGCAGCAAGACTGGGATGGCTGCCGGCTGGCGATACGGCGCACGCCGTTCAGAGGTGGAGCAGCTCGGGGTGACATGAGTCCCCGCACCGGCCGGAGTGCAGAGACCAGGCGGTCCAAACGCGGCGGTGACCAGGGTGAAAGGACACCCCAAAGCGTGCGGCTACAAGGAACGGCGTGTGGGCGGTATGCACAGCCGGGAGCAGCCTCCCAGCTGGACTGGAGCAGCGTTGGGCGGAGCGCCGAAGAGAATGAAGGGCGCATCCGTAACCTGCAGGAGCAGGTAGCTGACCTCCAGGATATGCTGATGCAGCTGCGCCTCGAGGAAGGTCCAGACCTGCCAGCTCCTTTCCCGCCGTACAGCGACGACGAAGACGGGGAGCTCTACTACAAAGCTTTCAAGGATGACAGCGGCGAGCTATACTATTTGCTATATAGTGTCGACGACGAAAGCGAGCTCAGCAGCGGCGACGATGAAGACGAGCTCCTTTTTCCGCCGCACATCGGCNCCGCTGAGGACAGCGAGCTTCCTCTTCCTCCGCAGTCGCCTTCATGCGCCGCCGAGGACAGCGAGCCTCCTCTTCCTCCGCCGCCGCCTTCATGCGCCGTTGAGGTCAGCGAGCTGCCTCTTCTTCCTCCGCCGCCGCCTTCATGCGCCGTTGAGGCCAGCGAGCTGCCTCTTCTTCCTCCGCCGCCGCCTTCATGTGCCGTTGAGGTCAGCGAGCTGCCTCTTCTTCCTCCGCCGCAGCCGTCACACGCCAATGAGGATAACGAGCTTCCTCTTCCTCCGCTTCCTTCATCCACTACCTTCGCCGCCCTACGTCGGGGGGATGCCCTGGACCTCCTGTGGCGCCTCGGAGTTGCGCCCTTTGAGGGGGGGTTATGTCAGGGATAACCCCTAGAGGGCGCCAAAGCGCCCTCTAGACAAGTTTGTGTAGTTCTTTTGATGTTCTTTTGGTTACTTCATTTCCCAGTTCTCAACTCGGTCAGGTCACGTGGGCGCGCACCTGATCCGAGTTGATCATTAAGTTAATTATAAAAGGTGTGTTTAAGTTCTAGGTTCCGGTCTTGCATTTGTTACAGTAAGTTTAAAGTGGATGTCTCGTCTTTATTCGTGTTTTGGTTTCATTTATTCAAAGTATATCTGTTTCTGTTTATTTCCATGTTTTTTATGTTTATAATTCAATAAAACATCGTTTCCCAGAACCACCTGGAGCCTCTTGCAGTTATGCCTCGCACCCAGGAACGTGACAGAACGCAAGACCGTAAAAGAGGCATAGCAGAGGAGCCCTTCCCCCGGGAGATTCTTTTGGGGGGGGCAACGATGTTTGGAGTTTGGGGAACCGACGCGGAGAGCAGGAGGAGAACCAAACGGCGTAGCGGCAGAAGAGCGGAGTGTGAGTGGGACGTGCAGCTGGGAGCAGCGTCCCAGAGTGTTTGGAGCAGCTTTCGGCGGTGCGCTCTGAGTAACGAAGAGCGCATTCGTGATCTGCGGGAGCAGGTGTCCGAGCTCCAAGGGCTACTAGCACAGCTGCACCGTGCCACTGAGCACAGCGAGCTGCCGCCGCTGCACCGCGGTGAAGAGGAGGGCGAGCTTCCGTCACTGCACTGTGCCCTCGTGGACGGCAAGCTTCCGTCGCTGCACTGTGCCTTCGTGGACGGCGAGCTTCCGTCGCTGCACAGTGCCTTCGTGGACGGCGAGCTTCCGTTGCTGCACTGTGCCTTCGTGGACGGCGAGCTTCCGTCGCTGCACAGTGCCTTCGTGGACGGCGAGCTTCCGTTGCTGCACTGTGCCTTCGTGGACGGCGAGCTTCCGTCGCTGCACAGTGGCTTCGTGGACGGCGAGCTTCCGTCGCTGCACAGTGGCTTCGTGGACGGCGAGCTTCCGTCGCTGCACAGTGCCTTCGTGATCAGTGAGCTTCCTCTTCCTCCGCCGGCGCCTTTATGCGCTGCCGAGGTCAGCGAGCTTCCTTTTCTTCCGCCGCCGCCTTCATGCGCCGCCGAGGACAGCGAGCTTCCTCTTCCTCCGCCTTCATGCGCCGCCGAGGACAGCGAGCTTCCTCTTCCTCCGCCGCTGCCTTCATGCGTCGCTGAGGATCATGAGCTCCATCCTCTTCCTCTGCCGTCGCCTTCATGCGCCGCCGAGGACAGCGAGCTTCCTCTTCCTCCGCCGCTGCCTTCATGCGCCGCCGAGGTCAGTGAGCTGCCTCTTCCTCCTCCGCCGTCGCCTTCATGCGCCGCTGAGGACAGCGAGCTTCCTCTTCCTCCACCGCCGCCTTCATGCGTCGCTGAGGATCATGAGCTCCTTCCTCTTCCTCTGCCGTCGCCTTCATGCGCCGCCGAGGACAGCGAGCTTCCTCTTCCTCCGCCGTCATGCGCCGCCGAGGACAGCGAGCTTCCTCTTCCTCCGCCACCGCCTTCATGCGCCGCTGAGGATCACGAGCTGACCTCTTCTTCCTCCGCGCAGCCGTCACACGCAATGAGGATAACGAGCTTCCTCTCCTCCGCCGCGCGTCATTGGCGGCCCGAGGACGTCGAGCTTCCCTCCCCCGACCGCCCTGTGTCATATGAGGACGGCGGAGCATCCACTACCTCGCCGCTACGTCCGGGGGGATGCCCTGGACCTCCTGTGGCGCCTCGGAGTTGCGCCCTTTGAGGGGGGGTTATGTCAGGGATAACCCCTAGAGGGCGCCAAAGCGCCCTCTAGACAAGTTTGTGTAGTTCTTTTGATGTTCTTTTGGTTACTTCATTTCCCAGTTCTCAACTCGGTCAGGTCACGTGGGCGCGCACCTGATCCGAGTTGATCATTAAGTTAATTATAAAAGGTGTGTTTAAGTTCTAGGTTCTTGTCTTGCATTTGTTACAGTAAGTTTAAAGTGGATGTCTCGTCTTTATTCGTGTTTGGTTTCATTTATTCAAAGTATATCTGTTTCTGTTTATTTCCATGTTTTTTATGTTTATAATTCAATAAAACATCGTTTCCCTGAACCACCTGGAGCCTCTTGCAGTTATGCCTCGCACTCAGAAACGTGACAGAAACATTCATTACTACTACTGCTACTTTATATTCATTACAGCTCAGTCATCTAGCCCAGTGGTCCTCATCCTTATTCCTAGAGGACCGTTGCCCTGCATATTATAGCATTTTCCCTGCTGTACCATTAATAAAAAAAAACTTTCATAATTTGATTAGTCAAATCAGGCATGCTGGTAGCTGAGAAAGCACTAAAGTACACGGGGTAGTAGACCTCTTGGACCGGAGATAAGAAGCACTGATCAATCTTAAACAAATCTACAGTACCACTTGAAGTGGGTAGTCTGCGGCAGGACCTGTACAGTATATATTCCAGGAGGAGAGTTTTGGGAAGTCATCATTGATTGGCTACACTTATTATATCTCCTTATTTTTAAAGAGCACCTATTGTGCAAAATTGTGCTTGTACAACATAAAATATGGAAGAAAAAAAAAACATTCCCTGCTTTTCATTTTTCCTTTTTATTTGTTTTTGGTATTGGTCCGAGCCTAAACATAGCAATTAAATGACTCTCCCCTAATGTGACCTCATAAAAACAGCCCCTCCTTCCAAGAGTAACTCATTTACTAAGACACTGAAGCAGCACATTTGGAGGAGGAGTGAAATACAAGAAGGTATAAAAAAAATGCATTATCTAAGGAGTGTTTCAGCTGGAGCATTAACAGACACACTTTGAAGGAGTTTAGAGACCTGTGTTAACTTCTTTAAAAAAAAAAAAAATTTTTAATTTTTTTAAAAAGGACCTTTAACTGTTTTATCAGCTTTCCCTGCATTAATCTCAACCTTCAAAGGAATTTTGCATAATTTTATAGAAAGTCATACGTACAGTAAGGTAATCTAACCTTGAACTTGTGATATATAAGGTGAAACAGTGGTAGTAAACACATTAATCTTAAACAGAAACAAGAGATTAAAGATCGATCAAAGCCACTGTCCCAAGCCTGTGGTTTGAGTTTATTAGGTGGTCCATTTGCACCCAATAAGACACAGGACCTAGCAGGCGAACCCTGACAGGCAGCTTCAGCAAGGTAAATTGCTGAGTATTGATTTGGGCAGAGAAGTCTAATAACAGGTTTTGATCAAGGTACTCGGTGAATCAAGTGACAGTCTTTTAAAGGACAACAGAAACAAAGTCAAGTGGAGGCGGTAAAGCCATAACGCTGTGAAGCCGTCGGTGCACTTTTCCGCCAAAACAACAAAACACTTCTGACCCGAAAAAGCACGTCTATGTAAAATCAAACAGATCTCCTTCTTCCTAGAGAACCTCTGTGAAGCACCTGGGGAGAAAAGCATCGACGTAGATTTTTAGGCTTTGTAACGGCACCTTGCTAAATAAAGTATTTCTTATTGAAGAGCCTGGAGAAGTCATCTTTTATTTGTTCACTCCTTTGAAGAAGAACATAATGTCCTCGTTCAAAGAGCATGAAGAATGCTGAAGCATCCTCGACATCCCCAGACAACCCAGTGCAGTGACGAGTAGAAAGAAATGTCGCAAATGATGTGGGTGTAACTTCTTCAGTTTACCATGTTGCTTCAAGAGAGAGTGTCTGACTGCATCAAACAAAGTTGTTTATCTTAGAGGCTAAGCAATCCTGCATTCCTAAATTTTCTCTAAAATCTCACAGCAGTGATGAAAAGGAAACAAGGTCCTCCGGGAAGGACTCAGAACTATAGTGTACTGCATGTACTGTAGAGTGCGTCTATGTTCCAGGTGTTTTAATGATTCTCCTTTTATGGGATTTTCTTTTTGCCAGATAGCCTTCCTGATACATCCCTCCAGTTTACATCAAGGATTGGGACCAGCACTAAGGATGCTCTGCAGGGGCTGGGTTCAGAGTGTTCGAAACGCAGGCTTTCCTCAAGGCAGGAGAGAAGCCTACCAATGAGCTAAAAAGACTTGTTGAGAATGGTCCAATCACATGAGCCCAAATATTTTACAAAACAATAGTGATTCGCTAAGAACAAAAGTGGGAGGGTTCAGGGCGCACAGAGCTGCGCCCGAAGGATGATTTGAAAAGATCCAATCAGAGCTCAGCCTCAAGTCACATGCTTTTCAAAAACGTACGTGCCTTTTTAACATAGACACTCGTTCGTCCGGCGCCCGCGTACACGAACACAAATGAACGTAATACAGTTTAGATTTTTTTTTTATTGCAAATAAATTATATTAAGAAATACATCGGAATATTGTGACTAAATGACTTCATTTCATTATTAAAATAAATAATTATGTTAAATAATTACATGTTTAAAGTAGCATTCTTCTCTGCCTAATTTTAAGGGGGCGGCGGCCCTGCGCCCCGTATTGACCGTCCGCCACTGCCCAGATCATTGATTTAAATAAATTACTAAAAAAATAAATTAAAAAAGATTTAAGAGTTTAATACATTACAGGTTTAAAAAAAAAAACTGTAGTTTTTTTTATTAGTAGTATAATATTGTTTTATTGACAGTCCTCCATTTGCGTGACCGAATTTATAACGGATTACTGCTTACAAACCAAGCTTAACAGTATACTGTATTCAAGGACTCATTTAAATGTTGACGCGTTCTAGGAAAGGTGTTCAAGTCAAACCGGGACTTTTGATAGTGCAGAACATTGCTATGAGAGAAAATGTTTATTTCATTGTTTTCCAGACTCTGGGCGATGGGAGGGTGTTTATAGCAAATAAATCAATACGTTTTTAAGCTTTTTTTTTTATTTTGTAAAGGCAGACCGATCATGGCTCTGTCGTACTGAGAAATCTTAAAGTGCCTTAGGGTAGCAGAGGATTATATAAAGAAATGAAGGGCTAAAGTTTTGGATAAAACTACCACATTCTCTGCTGGAACTTACATCATTTGAATTTTCTTTGGATTCTTCCTATCTTAAATAATAATAATCATATTTTTAATGAATTCAAAAAGTGTGATTATTTAAAGGAAAATAAGTCACCTGTTACTGAGTGTTATTTCCAGACACCTTGCCACTGTATATAATACAGACAGTACGCATGTTTGGGTGCTGGTGGGGGGGTTTCTGTGTGAGTCAAGGCTAGCTATTCAAAGGGGTTTAGTGCCAGGCCAGTTTATTAGCGGTATGAGCTGTCACACACTTCATAATAGCCGGAGTGGGCTTGCTTTCGCACTAAAAAGCAAGACCTACAAATTGCTTCCTCTTTGATCTCAGAAAAGACGTACACAAGTACACACACCTAAACGATCATATACCGTACAAACACGTCTAAATAAATAAATAAAAATAGTGCTCGCATTTTCTGATCCTGAGAACTAAGATGAGCTAAAAGTAATTGATTTCTTGCTGATTTACTTTTCTGATTAGACATTTAAAAATAATGCCATACAGTGGGTTGTTTTTCATGAGTTTTCTTAATTAATCTTGTTCAGATAATAATGAAATACGTTTTGTCGTCTTCTAAATCAAACGAGTGTCTTGTTAAATGTTAGATTTTTTTAAAAATCATGTATCAGGTTCATTTGGGAATCAGATATAATAACGCACTGTAGACCAGTATAAAGCACATGTCAGCCTACGAGCACCAAGGCTTGCTAAAAGAAGCCTTTTCTTTACCTGTATAATTCATATGTATAAGTACAGTAGTTCTAACAATGATCAGTGCTGGAGGAAAAAAAATTTACTGTGAGAAGTCCAAGGGCATGGAGAAATAGAGATCTGCAAATGCGTGTTAGTTCTCAACATTATGTTCTATGGAATCAAAAAAAAAAAAAAAAAAAAACTAATAACTAAAACCATTCAATAGTTTCTTCCTGCACATTTTGAAATGAGGAGTTTCACTGGATCTTTATATAGATAGAAAAGTAGAGAGAATAAGAGAATAACTTATTGAAGACAGATTATCAGAAGAAGAAAAGTGGTATTCATGGATTCTATTACATTACATTTTTATCATAGGCGCTCTTTTAAGTCTGAAACCTGATTCTAAGATTATCATCCGCTCTCTGAATATACACTCGCTGCCCAATTCAGACAGGCCAAATTATTGGTCTGCATCAAGCACCAAGAGCAAGAACTGGGTTAAAGTGTCACCCATCATGCATAGCGTCTGGAGGCAGTGTTATGTTCTGGGTTTGCTTCAATTGGACAGGTCTAGGCCAGGTCCACACGTAGCCGGGTATTTTTAAAAACTAAAAAGATTTTTTTTCTACTTTGTTTTTTAAAATAATTCTGTCCACACAACCTAAGTTTTAAAAATATTTTTGCCCACATGAAAACACAAAATGTGCTGTTAGAAGCATCTCTAATCAATAGGGAGCCAATCAGGAGCCTAGACAAAATGACATTATCGGTTTTGTCCGACCGGTCTCGTCTCCAAAGTGCCGTCAAAGTTTTGTATGTAGCTGTGAGAGAACATTCAGGCACCTCTGTTCATTAACGTACAGTAATGTGTGACGGCGAGTGTATGTACACGCATGTATTCCAGTAAGCAACGTTAACACAGCCACTGGTTTACTTTACATACGTTACTGTAAGTCCACTATTGCACAAAATATCCCTATAAACAAAGCTGACGTCAAATCAAGGAGACTAGCACACAGACAAGAACATCATCAGCCCACAAGGTGACGTTACAACAAAGCAAAATTTCAGTTTTGGAAAATCTGAACTTTTTAAAAAAGTTTTCAACGACCAAACTGCGTCTGCATGTGGACAAAAGGACAAAACCGCAGAGAAAAATCTCAGTTTTTAAAAATCCCCGGCTACGTGTGGACATGGCCCTAGACTCAGCAACTTCACGCGGCACTAAAGTGAAGTCAGCTGACGAGCTGAATGTACTGAGCGACCAGGTTATCACATCTGCGGGGGTTTTCTTCCCTGATGGTACTGTATAGGTAATTAGTCTTGTATTCCATGACTCACAATGTGTAAGAGTGTTTCTGTGAGCATGAGGAATCATTTTCATGAAACTAAATGTGATTGAATGCAAAATTATGCTTTTTTTTTTTTTTTTTGGCCAACTAGTATGATACAAGCTTATATAAAAATATGTTAAAAATTTTTTTTTTAAAACCTTATTCTGCCTTTTCCCTTGAAATATCCAAAAAATTCACTGTGCTCATCTCAGGTCACCCCTGAACCATATGTAATGGTTTCGACATGTCAGAGACGTAATCTTCTCCCACCCTGATGTCGGATAATCACACTGTGAATTTCTTGTTTACAAAAATGGACAGTGACTGACGATAAGCCTGACCTTCTCCTACCCTACCTAATACACAGATGGCCAAGATTTTGGCAAGATTTTGTACACTTGGAGGTTCAGCTAGCTATAAACCAAAAGATGAAATGGAGCATGTCAATTTCTTCCATATCATTTCAAATACATGAAATGTGTAAGAACTTAAAAGCATTATGAGACAAAAACAACCCTATGGACACGATGAAACATGACTATTACAGTCACTGTGCAGAGTAGCAAATAACTCTTGGTTCCCAACTCTGGTTCAGGGGGACTCCATTCCATGCACACTGGAATGTTTTTTCAGCTCCCAGTACACCAGATTCATGTAACTAATCAGATAATGAACAACCTTATTATATGTGAAGTGGGTGTGATAGTGCAGGGAAAACATTATAAATAAAATGTATAGGGCAGAGGGTCATCCACATTGTGTAGGATTTTTATTTATTTATTTTTTTTAGGGTGGAACGGGGTCCCAACCTATCACAGGGGAAATTCACTCACATACACCCAATCAGACACTATGGACAATTTGGAAAAGCCAACCAGTCATAACATTAACACCAATGCCAGGTGAATTTAATAATATTGATCATTAATTATATACAGTACCAATAAACCGGTAACAGGATCATGAAGGCCCATGTATGCCTGATGTTACCTAAGGCCAGCCCATCTAGTTTTCTTTCCGAAAGAAAGGCTAATGTAGCGCAAATTGCTGAAAGACGATTGATGCTGGCAATGATAGACAGATATCAGAACAAAGTGCATCGCAGTTTGCTGTTCAAGGTTGTTGACAGAAAGAAAAATGTTTTGATGAAAGAAAAATGGATTGATGTTGATCCATAGAAAGCACCGGACAACCGAGTCTTATGAATTGCTGAATTTACAGCATTTGAAGCATGCAGTATGCTGTGGACATCCTCATGCCAGACACCACAGCCTTCCCCATAAACCACTCACTTAGAAATCTTACTGAGTCATGCCGCAAGGAGGCAGAGCTACAGTATGTTAGTGGCACAGGGGGAACCTACAGTACACCAAACTGGGCTTTAATGTTTTAAGGTTTAATTATGACCGATCAGTTTTTATGGAGATATAAATTGCATAAGGGATTTATGCAATTTGAAAAACGTCAGTTTGTGTACCGTACGGTATGTATGTCTTTGGACTGAGGGAGGAAACCCACCGAGCACAGGGGGAACACGCAACCTCCACACACGTAGACCCCGAGGCGGGAATCAAACCCTCAACCCTGTAGGTACGAGGCCACAGCGCTAACCACTACGCCACCGTGCCACTTCATTCTGTTGTTACATTCTTTGTTTAATTGTGTTGTCATGTCATCCTGTACTGACACTGCAGCATGCATCTTTGCAAAATGTTAAAGGAAATACAAAACTATTCATTATAAACCTTTATTTGAGGCAGGACATTAACCAAATCCTCAATTAAATCATGGTTAAAATATATCATTTTAAAGTCACTGGATCTCCTGGCCCTTTCTATTAATAAACGGTTTGTGCGTTCATACACAAATTTCACATACATAATTACATTTCACATTTCACAAGATCACATTTACGGGAATGACAAGACAGGAAAAAGTTCAACAAAGCAGTTTGGCTCCCAGTAGGCCTAATAAGGCTGTTTAAAGAATGAAACCAATCGAGGGCTGATCAAATTAAACGTTTTGCCTCAGAAAAGCGTAACATTGCATCCGACAGATATGTCATTCCATTGTGTAAAGCTGATGAAAACATTCCTGTACGCAGGACCTTAGCTCTTTACTGAAACACACAACTTGAATTGATAATCAAATTAAAAATAAAAACTCTCGAAGACAAAAGCTCTTCATGTCTCTTTCATTCAAGCTTTTTGATAAATGCTCACATGCCAGAACCAAGGCTGGATAATTACTTAGTATTGCTTTAATTTAAAGGTCAGGAGGATTGTATTGTCAAGTGCAGATACCGCATACTGTAAGTCCGTGCCATTACCCTGAATGGGTTTGTATGCATTTTTTTGCAACACAACGACGATATAACCACAAGAAGAGAATTGCCATTAATGTGTTCAAAGCTTTCAGAGCCTCAATTGAATGGGGGTGGAAAAAAAACAATTAAGGTACTGTAGGTTATCTGACAGAATAGTGCTCTAACTGTGACGGCTCTGTTAATGAATGAGTCATTTCCCACATAGTGCACATATGGAAATATTTAACAGTTTTTATTTAACATATTAAATAGATCAAATAATGATTTAAGCTCACTGACTCGATTTCCATGAGACACATTTCCATGTGCAAACCTAAAACTGAACACATGTTCTATAGGTGGTGTTCTATAAGCAGGTTGGAAGGCCTACAGTATTGTACATCTCCAAGAACGAACAAGAAAAGTGAGCGGATAAAGAAAACCTCATTGAGACGACATCAAGAACAATACTTGAGAGGAGTCGGACTCAAAATCATATATACTGCTGAAATTATTATATTTGTGTCAATCGGATTTTACTGAAACCCTACAGCTGCTGTTTGGACTTCAATAAGCAAGCCTTTGATGTGGCTAATTATTGCAGTGATTAATATGTTTCAGCTGGAAACAATACTTTTAACGCCTTAACTGATAGCTTCTCATTTCTTAAACAACCTTGTCCGAAGTATTCTATGGTCATGAAAAAGATGCAGTCACGTAGTCATGCAACATTTGTTCCGAGATCCTACAGTGATATTGGGAGAGTCGAATCACTCCATAAAGTCTTCTCCAGCACATACGTACTGAAGCCTTTTAATGTGCTTAAGGTCAGGACTCTGTGGAGGCAGTTCATGTGTACTGTATGTCACATCATTCTAGAAGTAGATGCCATAATAAGTGACATGTGGAGAAATAATAGGGTCAAGGTCAGAACCCTGTCACTACCCAACTTTTCCCTTTGCATTCACAGACATGTCAATGCTCAGTAAAATCTAGAGGGAGAGAGAAATAGATGATCTTAATGGGAAGGAATATATCATCTATACTGGAATGAAGTAATAAAAGCCAAAAGGTTGCGTCTTTCCTTGGCGTTAACTGACACAAATCGACATCAAACATGACTGAACGATTCTACATATTTATGACTGATATGCAAGCATAAAATATTTGATGAGCTACAGTGCAAACTTGAAAATGTAAAAGATGTTTAAAGAAGATTACATTTCGTTGTAAACAATTTCAATAAGAAAAGTAAACAGTAAGACTAGTATGAAAGCAGACCAGGTAAGGAGTAGCTTCATTGCTTACTGTAGGTGTACAGTAAGTGTTGGATCAGGACCACACACTGATGATTCTAAACAGAAGATCAACAGTTATACCTTGGCATTCAAACGCCCATCTTAAGAATATTTTTGCAAGAAATTTGCTTTGGCATACGAAGCATTTTAGGTATAAAAGCGAACTAACCGAGCTGAACCAAGTGTTTAGTTTTTAAATCAGCCGGTGTCAAGTTAAGTGAGGATTTATTTCATATTTCACTTTATTTACATGTCTTTCCTTACATTTTCTTTTCATTGTTTTTATATGCATAAATATGATTATAGTGTTGGAAATAGGTAATATTGGTCTTTTTTTTTTTTTGGTGACTGGAATAAATTATTTGCATTTACGTTATTATGGGGAAATGCATTTTGCTATACAAAAGTTGACCTTATTAACTCGCCTCTGGAACGGTTTAAATTTGTATGCTGAGGTACCAGTGTGTTCTCAATGGACACACAACATTGGGTACACACAACAGAATGTTTATGAGCAACAGAAAAAAAAAAAACTATTCAGACAACATTGACAATGGCATAGAGTCAAGGTTGGCGCACTATACGACCTCCTTGCACGTCCAGTAAGTCCAGCTGTGGAAATGGTATTTCTGGCAACCCCGAACTATCCGGCGACGTCTTCTTGTGTTGCTCTCTGAATCATCTTGCTAGCGTTGTCCAAACAGGGCATCAGAATGTTTTCCTTCTATTACCAAGGCATTTCAGCAGGACATAACCTCATGGCAAATTCTGTGTATGATGTACGTCATGCTTTATGATGATACGGGTTGTATATACTATGATAAAGTAAGGCTATACTGAGCATGATGATAATTTTACCTTACCTGTGTTCTTAATGTAACAAGGCAAACAAAAATATGAATTGAAAATTAAATTCTTGATTCTGGTCATTTTACTGGCTTCTATAAAATAACCAGAGATAAAAATACATATTTTTTTTTAAATCTAATCTATTGGATTGACAATGAATTAAATTTAAAAAAAAATCTGGAATTGGTAGACAGACAGAGGCAGCAATTCTCAGTGCTGGTGTCTTTGGGTCAATTATAGTTAATTTAGTGGATCAAGTGAAGATCGTTTTAAACGTGGAAGAAATCTAAAAGAGTTTATCCTTCCCTAGTGCGTAGCAGATAGCAACAGGTCAGGGCAGGCCAAGAAAACTGCAAAGGCAAATCAAGCAAGAGAGAAAGATCTAACGAGGTTGCAAATGTTTCCTTTGTTTATCAGACTGTAGTGAGAAAATTATGAATATTAATACACAGATGTCTGTGCTGGTTCTGAAAAGAGAGCAAGAGAGAGAGAGAGAGAGAGAGAGAGAGAGAGATCTATTAAGCTGTCCTGTCCTTGATGATATGATGCTTCTTCCATACAATGTGGCCATTTACAGATATTGATCAAAAGCCCGTTGGGGCTTAAATGTTATCAAGTCGTACATGCCTGTATATATTTTTGAAAACATCGTGACATGGCCATGAGATAGAAAAGTGTGAGTAATGCGCGTAGGTTCACCCTCCGCACATGATCTTTCGTTACCAGAGCTACAGGCTATATACACACGTGGACAAAATTGTTGGTACCCTTCGGTCAATGAAAGAAAAACTCACAATGGTCACAGAACTAACTTTAATCTGACAAAAGTAATAATAAATAAGAATTCTATGAATGTTAACCAATGAAAGTCAGACATTGCTTTTCAACCATGCTTCAACAGAATTATATAAATAAATAAAAAAATAAACTCATGGAACAGGCCTGGACAAAAATGATGGTACCCCTAACTTAATAGTTTGTTGCACAACCTTTTGAGGCAATCACTGCAATCAAACGATTCCTGTAACTGTCAGTGAGACTTCTGCACCTCTCTGCAGGTATTTTGGCCCACTCCTCATGAGCAAGCTGCTCCAGTTGTTTCCGGTTTGAAGGGTGCCTTTTCCAGACAGCATGTTTCAGCTCCTTCCAAAGATGCTCAATAGGATTGAGGTCAGGGCTCATAGAAGGCCACTTTAGAATAGTCCAATGTTTTCCTCTTAGCCATTCTTGGGTGTTTTTAGCTTTGTGTTTTGGGTCATTGTCCTGTTGCAAGACCCATGACCAGCGACTGAGACCCAGCTTTCTGACACTGGCCAGCACATTTCTCTCTAGAATCCCTTGATAGTCTTGAGATTTCATTGTACCCTGCACAGAACAAACAGAGCCTCCTCCATGTTTCACAGTAGGGACAGTGTTCTTTTCTTCATATGCTTCATTTTTCCGTCTGTGAACATAGAGCTGATGTGCCTTGGCAGAAAGTTCCATTTTTGTCTCATCTGTCCATGGGACATTCTCCCAGAAGCTTTGTGGCTTGTCAACATGTAGTTTGGCATATTCCAGTCTGGCTTTTTTTATGATTTGTTTTCAACAATGGTGTCCCCTTGGTCGTCTCCCATGTAGTCCACTTTGGCTGAAACAACGACGGATGGTGCGATCTGACACTGATGTTCCTTGAGCATGAAGTTCACCTTGGATCTCTTTAGAAGTCTTTCTGGGCTCTTTTGTTACCATTGGGATTATCCGTCTCTTTGATTTGTCCTGAATTTTCCTCGTGCGTCCACGTCCAGGGAGGTTGGCTACAGTCCCATGGATCTTAAATTTCTAAATAATATGTGCAACTGTAGTCACAGGAACATCTAGCTGCTTGGAAATGGTCTTATAGCCTTTACCTTTAACATGCTTGTCTATAATTTTCTTTCGAATCTCCTGAGACAACTTTTTCCTTCGCTTCCTCTGGTCCATGTTGAGTGTGGTACATACCATGTCACCAAACAACACAGTGACGACCTGGAGCCCTATATATAGGCCCACTGACTGATTACAAGATTGTAGACACCTGTGATGCTAATTAGTGGACACACCTTGAATTAACATGTCCCTTTGGTCACATTATTTTCAGTATTTTCTAGGGGTACCATCATTTTTGTCCAGGCCTGTTCCAACAGTTTATTTTTTAAAATAATTCTGTTGAAGCATGGTTGAAAAGCAATGTCTGACTTTCAGTGGTTAACAATCATATAATTTTTTAAAATTATTACTTTTGTCAGATCAAAGTTATTTCTGTGACCATTGTGAGTTTTTGTTACATTGACCGAAGGGTACCAACAATTTTGTCCACGTGTGTAAATAAAGATGCCAAATCGTACCGCAAACACAAGTGCGTCATGAATGTCCCTGTGGCTACGAAAATCTATAAATTCGCTGCCATATTCTGGTACCCAGCTATCCCTGACTAAAAATCACTTTAGTCATAGTAAGGACAAAAAAAAAAAGAAAACAATTAATGGTCATTCAAAGTCTATCTATCAAGTTATCCTTAGAGCAGCAGGGGGTTAAATCTGTCACGCCCCTGCATTTAATAACTCACGGAGAAGCTATTATTTCACAATGATCTTAAATTAAATAAAACTTCCCTGAAGCTACAGTATAATGGACCAAATACGGGCATGGACAGGTGTAAAAAAGTGCCAAACTACTGTAGTACGTGTGTTTTAAATATATGAGAATTTATTGGGTTGCCTTTATCCCTTAAGGAATTCTTAAATTGTGTTTCTTCTGATTTCCATCTCTTTGAAACACTTCATAATATATCATTTTAATGTGCAAAATCCAACTTCAAAGAGATTTTATTTACAACAACAACAACAAAAAAGCCCCAGGACAATTTCTAACACCATTACCGTTCCTGCCATAATTAGACTGTAGTTTTGCTGTAATCCAGTATTAAATAAAGCCACAATTGGGAAAATGTTGCTGTGTCAAGATGGTAAATTCAGATCTCTTCACCAGGAAAGACCTTTCTGAAAGCATAAACGTCACAGAGACATAATCCACAAGGTCAGAGCTGGCAACTATTTATTTATTTATTTATTTATTTATTACATTTTTATTTGTCAGTAAAGTAAGATTAGGATTGATCAAGCAAACTAGATAACATACTGAATGTTGCACATTTGGTTTGTGTTTTATGTCCTATAATTATATGTTTGGGCATATCCTTTAAATCTATTGTATTCTGTAGGATAGCATCTACTGTAGCTAGCAAAACTAGCGAAATAATGAAAGAAGCTGACAATGCTACACACCGTTCATTTTATTAATTTTAAACAAGACTTGCACATTAATTTAAATCAACAGAATCAACTTAATTTGTGTTTAAAATACTTTAAAATACTGTTTTTCACTGAAAATCAGTGTCTTTATGGAGTCCTTTTGTATTTAAAGTATACAGTGCCTTTCAAAAGTATTAATACCCCTGAACTTTCCCACATTTTGTCATGTTACAACCACAAACTTTAATGTATTTAATTTTTTTGTGGGCTTTTAAGTTGCCAAACCCCAGGTCATGAACGGCATGTTTTAAAGAAAAAAAGAAAGACAATGATGTTTTTGTGCTTTATACCAACACAAAGTGGCACATAATTGTACAGAATGAGAAATGGTTTTCAAAATGTTTTACAAATAAATATCTAAAATGTGTGGCGTGCATTTGTTATTCAGCCCCCTTCACCAATTGCCTTCAGAAGTCACCTAATGAGTACATACGGTAGAGTCCACCAGTGTGTAATTTAATCTCAGTATAAATACAGCTGTTCTGTGAAGCCCTCAGAGGTTTGTTAAAGAACATTAGTGAAGCCCAAGGAACACACCAGACAGGTCAGGAATGAAGTTGTGGACAAATTTAAAGCAGGGTTAGATTCTAAAAATATATATATATATATATATCCCAAGCTTTGGACATCTCACAGAGCACTGTTGAATCCATCATCTGAAAACCTACGTTTACTTTTATGAGTTTCTATTTATGATGGAGCACATTTGTACAGTAAGTACATACTTGTCCCTTTACTTGTGTATTGAGTTTTTGTACTGCTGCCACCTGTCTGAGGTTTAACAAAGCACAAAAGCTCACACAACAACTCAATCCATGAATTATCTCAACAAAGGAAGACGCTAAAACATTATCACATTATCAAAATCTATTTTTCCTCATAGGAGATATTCTTGGGTCACTCTATAGTTTTGGGGTACATTTCACTTAGGAATAAAAGTACCTGTTCATTCTCAGTAGAACAAATAGCGATTTAAGTCAGTCAACTCCTTAAGTGTAACATATCTGTTAGTCGTGAAGATTAAACATTTTCATTTTTTTCGTATTCATTTTCTTCATGGCATACACGATGATCACACGTGTGCTGTGCTTCTCTCTGCTTCTCCCAATATTCTCTCCTCAAATACAGTACCAGCATCCCAAATGAACCCTGTATCTCATCTTTTTATCTATTTAAAACAAATGGATTTTAAAATGGTGTTGATGAGGGAGGAAGTGAAAGCGTACCCAAATGAATAATGTGTGCTGTAGACAGATGTAGACAGATACTGGGAATGATGTGGGAATGATGACTGATTATGTACCCTACTGGGTAAAATAGTTGACAGTTTCCTTATTTCAACCCATAATTTCACTGCTAGGACTTGCCTGGTTGACAATTCTCATTTTCATGAACACTATAAGACAAAGAGAGTTAATTGTCATAGTGGCAATACAACAAAATGTATTTAACATCATAATTAGACAAATAATTACAGTTAAATCATAAAGAATCTGTAAACCAACAGTTTATGTAACATAGTTGATTGTCAGTGAATATGCACAATGACAATGAGCACAGTGTGTTTAAAATGTGTGCCGCAGAGAAGAATGACATCAGGTGGTGCTGGTCACATGGCAGAAAAAGAGTTCTTAGCTTAGTTGACATAACTTTTGTGGACATTAATAAATTGTATTTTAATTAATTCGATCAATTTAATTATATTAAAATATGACTTTTAGTATAGAATGTATTCATTAAAAGAAATAAAAAGAAATTAAATAATAATACATTGAAAAGTAGTTGTTGTGAAGTCAAGTGGGTTTTAGACATTATTTTGTATGATGTATATTTCTATTTTAAATTATATTTTATTGTAACTTTTGTAAATCTGTAAATTTGTAGATTCATACATTCTATTTCATATTTTAAAATTATTTTTTTTTCATTTATTATTTTAATTAGACATTAAATTTAGTTACATTTATTCTTCTAGTGCAATTTTCCTTTTATTGTAGTAAAAATCTTTCTATTATAAGTCACGGACAGTCGTATATATGCCTTTCACTGCATTTCATGCTTTTTAATTGAATTTTTTTTTTTTTTTTTTTAAACCAAAACACTCAGACATGGCAAAAATGGTCACTTTCAAGCTAAGCAAAGCATAGGAAGCACATAACATTTGAGTGATATTATAGCTTATTCTCCCTTAATAAGTAAAATATGATATTTTTGAAGAAAATGTTTAGAATAAGTATATTTATTAATAACAGACATGTATTGTCCCCCAAATTATAGAACAACTCTTATTCTATTATTATTAATTCTCTTCTTTCACTGACTAGATGGCAACATGGAATCAGACTTCATTGTGATTATGCTGGGGCCTGATGATGCGTAAGAGTATAAATCTCATGTCAATTCCACCCAGACACCCTATACACAAGAGCTATGACTCACAGCATGATGTCCCACCATACAGTAAATGCATTGTTTCTTTTAGCAAATAAATCTCATGCACTCTAGCTTAAAAAGTTCAATAGAAATTAACAATAGGATTTTCAACAATTCAGTACAGTCTCGTCATTCAGCATTAATTATAGACATTCTGAGAAAAGAACTGAATTCATAAACCAGGCATGCTCGTACTGTAAAATTTGATATTAAAACCAGACGAATCAAACATGGTGCAAAGGAGAGCTCCTTAGTGAACTAATGAGAACATGCCACTCAAAGGCAGAGGCCATTTAATAGTTCAACCTTTTGACCCAAATCTAGCAAGGATGATCATTAAACCAGTATGGAAAGGAAGTCCAGCATATTTCTGATTTCGATAATATCCTCCTGTATAATGCTTTGTTACAGCAAAAGGTTTCCCCAGAATGAAGCTCAAAATTACAAACAGAAGTTGTACAAATATTATGAGAATATGGCTAAATGATCCTGAGTAAGAAACTAAGTCAAGTCCACTTTAGATTTTCATTAAAATGATTTACCATGCGTAAGCTCTATTAAAATATACAGTGTCTTGCAAAAGTATTCAACCCCTTGAACTTTTTCACAATGTAAATGTATTTCATTGGCACAACTGCAAACCTACTACCTAAACTGACAGGCTGGGCAAGAAGATCATTATGTAGAGAAGCAGTCTAGAGGCCCATGGTAACTACGAAATCCACAGCTCAGGTGGAAGAATCTGAACTCAGGATAACTGTTAGTCGTGCAAATGCATTTACGTTTTTACAAATACATTTACATTTGTGGTTGTAACGTGACAAAATGTGAAGAAAAAAAAAAAAACCTTTGGGATAAACATTGCCCTGGCTGAATGACTGAAGATCTTCAAAGAAAATGTCCAATGCTGTTCAGATCAAATGGGGACTTTGTGCAGAATAACAGAACACAGTAATAAAAGTAAAAACTTCCTTTATTTTTCGATAAAATCCCCGGCTACACTAATGCATTTATGCCTGCGTTTCACTAGTGCTTGGAAACCATCAAGGTAGAAAGTTCTCTCAGTACACAGGAGCCATGATCGGACTGCCTGCTTCACGTCTGAAATGCAGGTCTGTGAGAAACTCCATTAAAAACTTAAACATGTGGCAATGGCTTGGAGCAAGGTCAAGACCGTAAAGGGGATGCGGTGGCAATAACTTGCAATGTGCAAGTGGTGCTGATTAATGATTGTGCAGTTCCCACAGTGTACAGTGCCTTGGTTTGCACCATTCAAATGTTTTACTGCGGCTGAGAGTCTCAACACTTGAGACTTCTGTTAATGTCGGTTGTATGCCTTCATCATGAGTCCCGGTTTAACTTGAACGCCCCCCATACAAGCCTTATGCTACCTATGTATTCAGATTAAGATTGCATGGCACTAAGGCAGCTGTCAAATAAGCAAATTGCTTTTAGTCAAACAAATGATTTTGCTGAATCTCATGCATTATTCACAAGCGAGCCATAGCACAACAACGGAATAGAAAACAGTCTGAATAAATTTAACATGAGATTTCGCTGTAGCAAACATGATCCGAAGATACCAGCACGTATTCACTTTTGTCCAGTGTCACTACTGCAGAAAACACTGATTAACCTTGCTTACCCTGCAGATTTCTTAGCCCCCAGGCAAAGATTCTTTCTTTGAGGTTTTTAAAAGCAAGGAAAAAAGAGATTCACTTTCAGTGGCGACTTTCCGTCAAACTGGCTCATTCTTACGTAAGCCAGACTGCTAGCAATGCCAGTCCATGCATCACAAAACAAAACCTCGGAAATGTGCAAATATATTCTATTCATACTGACCTGAAAAGTTTTCAGTCAAGGTAATTAAATGGTTTTCAGTAAGAGAGAGCAATTACAGTGAGGCATAACCACCATGGGTTTGGGCGATTCAAATGGCCTCAAGGCTAATCGGGTGAACGTAAAACGGGTCAACAGGCAGTGACTCGAGAGAATTTTCAGTAATCAAGCAGATTAGCTAATCAGAGACCCAGTCAAAGAGATTTCTGTGCAGATAATACACAGGATATTCTTCCTATTTTAACAGACTCTCTCCACATTTTATCCTTTCAGAAACAGAATAACACACGCTCTCTAGTGATTTGCTTCTGAGTTTTTTTTAAAGCACAAATTCATGTCTTTTTTTTTGTTGTTGTTGTTGTAGGTCTTCTATCTTCCAACTTTTGTGGACAGACACAAATATGGTTATACAGAATGCTGTTTAATATTCCAAATTGATCAAAAATAAAAACACCCAGGTGCGTCTCAATAAAGAAAAAGAACTATTTATTAACTGTAAGCCATTATCATAAAAATTAAAAGAAATAAGCACTTCACACAGAAATATATCAGTCTGTGTGTAATGAATATATAGAATATGGGAGTTTTACTTTTTGAATTGAATTAGTGAAATAAATCAACTTTTTGATGATATTCTAATTTATTAAGATATACCTGTAATTGTAGTTTAAATAAAATACTAAGATCTAATTAATACTGAGAACAAGATGGTATTATTAAAAATATACACACATGGACAAAATTGTTGGTACCCTTCGGTCAATGAAAGAAAGACTCACAATGGTCACAGAAATAACTTTAATCTGACAAAAGTAATAATAAATAAGAATTCTATGAATGTTAACCAATGAAAGTCAGACATTGCTTTTCAAACATGCTTCAACAAAATTATTTTAAAAAATGAACTCATGGAACAGGCATGGACAAAAATGATGGTACCCCTAAAACTTAATGGTTTGTTGCACAACCTTTTGAGGCAATCACTGCAATCAAATGATTCCTGTAACTGTCAGTGAGACTTCTGCACCTCTCTGCAGGTATTTTGGCCCACTCCTCATGAGCAAGCTGCTCCAGTTGTTTCCGGTTTGAAGGGTGCCTTTTCCAGACAGCATGTTTCAGCTCCTTCCAAAGATGCTCAATAGGATTGAGGTCAGGGCTCATAGAAGGCCACTTTAGAATAGTCCAATGTTTTCCTCTTAGCCATTCTTGGGTGTTTTTAGCTGTGTGTTTTGGGTCATTGTCCTGTTGCAAGACCCATGACCTGCGACTGAGACCCAGCTTTCTGACACTGGCCAGCACATTTCGCTCTAGAATCCCTTGATAGTCTTGAGATTTCATTGTACCCTGCACAGATTCAAGACACCCTGTGCCAGATGCAGCAAAGCAGCCCCAGAACATAACAGAGCCTCCTCCATGTTTCACAGTAGGGACAGTGTTCTTTTCTTGATATGTTTCATTTTTCCGTCTGTGAACATAGAGCTGATGTGCCTTGGCAAAAAGTTCCATTTATGTCTCATCTGTCCATAGGACATTCTCCCAGAAGTCAACATGTAGTTTGGCATATTCCAATCTGGCTTTTTTATGATTTGTTTTCAACAATGGTGTCCTCCTTGGTCGTCTCCCATGTAGTCCACTTTGGCTCAAACAACGACGGATGGTGCGATCTGACACTGATGTTCCTTGAGCATGAAGTTCACCTTGGATCTCTTTAGAAGTCTTTCTGGGCTCTTTTGTTACCATTGGGATTATCCGTCTCTTTGATTTGTCATCGATTTTCCTCCTGAGGCCACGTCCAGGGAGGTTGGCTACAGTCCCATGGATCTTACATTTCTGAATAATAGGTGCAACTGTAGTCACAGGAACATCTAGCTGCTTGGAAATGGTCTTACAGCCTTTACCTTTAACATGCTTGCCTATAATTTTCTTTCGAATCTCCTGAGACAACTCTTTCCTTCGCTTCCTCTGGTCCATGTTGAGTGTGGTACATACCATGTCACCAAACAACACAGTGACGACCTGGAGCCCTATATATAGGCCCACTGACTGATTACAAGATTGTAGACACCAGTGATGCTAATTAGTAGACACACCTTGAATTAACATGTCCCTTTGGTCACATTATTTTCAGTATTTTCTAGGGGTACCATCATTTTTGTCCAGGCCTGTTCCATGAGTTTATTTTTTAAAATAATTCTGTTGAAGCATGGTTGAAAAGCAATGTCTGACTTTCATTGGTTAACATTCATAGAATTTTTTTTAATTATTACTTTTGTCAGATTAAAGTTATTTATGTGACCATTGTGAGTTTTTCTTTCATTGACCGAAGGGTACCAACAATTTTGTCCACATGTGTATATATATTTTTAAACTATTCATGGGTATTTCTGTTAGTGGATTGGCAATGAAACCCATTTGCATGCATTTAACCATATCTTGTTGTTGTTCATTTTGTTTGTGTGTAATAAGTTACCATTCATGCTAATGACCCAGTGACTTTAAGGACATTATGCTCCTAATTTGCTTAATTAGCAGCTTACTTATTCAAAGATATAAGTAAGTATCAAAATAGCAAGTAAGAAATGAGACAACTTACGTTTCTTTTTTCTCATGATCTTCAGAAAAGCAGGATGAGATCAGGCAACCTCCTGTTGAAGGTGTGAAAGTTTCGTGAGAATACTTTTTTTCAATTAAAAGACTATGCATTTATTGATTTTTAAAATACATTTTAACTGATGACATTAATTTATAACACAAACAAGAACAACAACAACAACAATAATAATAGGATGATGATGGTGTTTGAATATTTATGTTTTTTAAGTATTTTACTGATGACATAACAGTGATGATAATGATAATAATAATAATATTATAATTATTATTATTAATAATAATAATAATAATAATAATAAATAATAATAATAATAATAATAATAGTACATATAATCTATACACAAAAATGTGAAATGTGAGTATTTGTTTTAACTTCTAAATTTATTTTTGCATATATCCCTCTGCTTACTCCTGCTTGTTTGTTTCTTGAGCTCGTGTCATTTGTCACTGTGCCAGATCTGACCCCGCGTGCATCCGCAGTGGCCGCGCGCGAAGCTTCGTGAGACTCCGCCCCATGCCTCGCGCTCGTCAAAGCGGGAAACCTAAGAGGCGCGAGAACGCGCGCGCCGGGCTCTCAAACTAGAGCGAGCGCCACGCAAACCAATGCGAGTGAAAGACTGCTGATCTGAGCTTTAAAGACGATCTGCGACACACCAGCATCAGGTAAGCTCGCTCTAAACACTACACACTGTATGCGTCACTGAGTTAACTGAGGTAATGACAGGAAGCAATTACAGCACTTGATCTTTAATTAATATTTATGATTAGTTATGGTCTAATGGAACTACAGCTATGATTCATTCTTATGCAGGATTTGATTATTTAGTTTGTTTGTTGTTTATTTATGTATCTATTTTTGCCATAATTTAAGAAACTATGGAAGCATCTCATCTTAGTCCATTTGTTCAGCTGCTGGATCTGTAGTTATGCATCTGTTTGACATATAATGGATTTGTTTGTTTATTGATTGTTATTCATTAGTAAACCATGACAAAGCACTGATTTCCTTTAATGGTCATTTAATTTCATGGTCATTACAAAATTAATTTCCCCATTGTGTAATAAACTCTGACAATCTGTTCCCAGCTGTTCCTATGTGTGTATAGGAGACAAATGGAATTCTGCAATATATTGTGTAATCCTGTTTAAGTGGAGTCTGGCTTGATCATGCTTTAAACACCTTATAATAGTTAACAAAAATGGCCAAGATCTAAGGGAGTGTAAATACATGCATCTGATGACCAGGCAATCTTATAGTCTCCACAACGGCTCTAATCTGAGGGGCTGTTTGTTAATTTGTGAATTTTGAAGCTGGTAACTCTAAAAGAACTTCTCGTTAGCAGCAGATCTGAGTTTTGGTCTTGCTTTCCTGCGGTGGTCTTTATGACAGACAGTGACAGACAGTTTTCTTAATGGACCTTAATGGGTTTTGCAAATGCACTTGACAATACTGTAATATGTGTTATTTCATAGTTTGGACATTTCCAGTAGTGTTCTAGAATAAAAAAAAAAAAAAAAAAACTTTTGACTGGTACTTTGTATATATACACATTTACATGTATGCAGGTGCATCTCAATAAATTAGAATACCATCGAAAACTTGATTTGTTTCAGTAATGTAATTCAAAATATGATGATTGTGGCTTATAGCTAATTAAAAAAAAACTAAATCAAGTATCTTAGAATATTGGAAATTGTGAAAAGTTTCAATATTGGAGACTCATGGTGTCATACTCTAATCCACTAATTAACTAAAAACACCTTTAAATGGTCTCTCAGTCTGATTCAGTAGGCTACACGATCATGGGGAAGACTTCTGATTGGGTTGTCCAGAAGACGATCATTGACACGCTGCACATGGAGGGTAAGACACAAAACGTCATGAAGCAACAGGAGTAACCGCAGCCTTGTGAGGATTGGGAAACGAAGCTCATTCCAGAATTTGGGGGAGACTTACAAGGAGTGGACTGCAGTTAGTGCTTTAATAGCCATTACACACAGACGTATCCAGGACATGGCTTACAACTGTCACATTTCTTGTTTCAAGTCACACTTGAACCAGAGACAGAGGCGTCTTACCGGGACTAAGGACAAAAACGAATGGATTGTTGCTCAGTGGGCCCTTTTCATTTGGAAATGAAGGTCCCAGAGTGTGGAGGAAGAGAGGAGAGGCGCAGAATCCAAGTTGCTTGAGGTTCAGTGTAAAGTTTGCACAGTCAGTGGTGGTTTGAGGAGCCATGTCATCTGCTGGTGTGGATCCACTGTGTTTTATCAGGTCCAAGGTCAGAGCAGCCTGTAACAGGAAGTTTTAGAGCACTTCATGCTTCCCTCTGCTGACCAGCTTTATGGAGATGTTGATTTTATTTTACAGCAGGCACCTGTAGTCCACACTGCCAAAGGTACTAATACCTGGTTTAAGTCCCATGGTATCTCTGTGCTTGATGGACTAGCAAACTCACCCGATCCAAACCCCATGGAGAATCTATGGGGTACCGTGATAAGGAAGATGCAAGACACCAGACCCAACAACGGAGAAGAGCTGAAGGCCGCCATCAGAGCAACCTGGGTTTCTAGAACACCTCAGCAGTGCCACAGACTGATGCCTCTTTGCCAAATCTCTTTTTTATTGGTCTTAAGTAATATTACAATTTTACGGAATTTTCATTAGCTAGAAGCCATAATCATCAAAATGAAACCTGTGTACGTGTATATAAGAGGTGTTCAAGTCAAAAACTTGTGATGAAATGTCCCATGAATGAAGGAGTAAACTAATGACATTAACTGAAGATTTAAAGCACAGTACGGCGATGAGACTCCTCACTGCTGTAAAATATTCGATTGGAGCAAAAGACCTTATGTTGGTAAACAGCGATCCTGGCCGAGGTGACTTGGAGCCCGCTGCATTAGTTTCCGTGGGCATTCAGTGAGTGGAACACCTGGTCCTTGAAAATCAGTGGAGAACTTGCCACTTACCTGTGGAAGAGACAGACCTGTCTGTAGCAACTGTATACACAGTCATCCACGAACACCATTTGCACGTCACCGGAACCTCAGCTAGGAGTTATGGACACATCTCCCTTGCAGTCTCCTGACCTCGATCCAAGCTATTTCCACATGTTTGGGCCATTAAAGGAGTTCCTGAGTATCTTGACGGTATCCAAGTACTAGTAAAAAGCAGTGATAAGTGCATTAGTGTAGCAGGGGAACATAACGAGAAACGAGGGGACTCTTGATGCGTAACTCTAATAACTTTGTCAAGTGGCATGCATTTGTCTGAGTACTTTTATGGAGAATAGAAGGTCTTTAAAAATACAGATTTGTACCTTAATAATTTTAAATGTTATGAATTAGACTCCATGTGACCGCCTAGTTCTACTGGCCTGCATTCACTTGATTGACTTTTCCACGCAAGTACCAGTAACAAAGAGAAGCAGATATTTTAAGGTAATATTTATGCAAATTTTGCAACTCTGTGGTATTCCATCTGACATCTCCAGGGTACCAGGTTTTATCATGTACTCAGGATCCTGTCTGTCTGGAGTTTCACATACTCTACCACGTCTGCCCGGGTCTCATCTGGCTAGGCTGGTTTCCGAGTACACCATAAAAGCACATTGTAGTAAGTGGACTAACGGGTCTAAAATGCCTCCTAGGTTCTAACATGTTCCAGACTGGTGATGTGCTCGGTATTCCCAGAATAGTCTGTAGATCTACTTTGACAATAATGTGTATGAAGTGAGGATTTAATATGAACAAATGAATGAATTTTTTATCAGTCTCATTTAATCAGTCTGCTCACTGAGCAGGTGATTTTTTCCCCCTTTTTCATAGACGCTGAAGGACTCCTGCTGAAAGGATTTCAATTTTAGAATTGAACAGCTTGCTAAAACACACTCAAGAGCAAAGCCAATCCACATGTCTGATAAACGTCCATTAAGTCAGACGTCTTATTGAGATTGAACATTTGAATCAGCATTGTACAGGGGGAAATTTGATCTATTAAAGAAAACTGCTTGCGTTACAGTTTCTAGCACAGTAGACCAAACTTTTATTTCATTATTATTTTCACATTGGTTCCCACCATTAGTTGCAATACAGACATCATACTGTAGCATGCACGGTGGGTTCCCCTGCCTAGCAGTCAGGTCCTCAGGATGAGGTCTTTAATACTCCATCAACCTTAAGAGATCTTCAAAAAAAAAAAAAAAAAGAAGAGATATTACTACTTATTCCATGAAGAGTCCCTTAAGATGACTTTAGTCACTTTGTCTGGAAAATGTCTGGGTTGTTAACCTATTTAGGACTTTTATGCGTCCGCCAATGGCTCTCCAGTATGCATGGTTCTGAAGATGACCTGCATTCCTCACTGGGTCAAATTATTTGGTTGGAAATATAAGTAGTTGGACACAAAGATGGCTCTTGAAGCAAGCTTTTTGAGAAATCGACATGTGCTAGTAGGCTAGTCACATATAACCTGTCCCTCTCTGGCTAATTTATTTTATTGACTCTTGCCGGTTAAGGCACTGGAGCTTCACAAGAAATAAATGGTGAAGCACAAAATTGTCTGGAAATAGGAGCACCTGTAAATAAACATGATGGACTTTAAAGAAGAAGCCATCATGCTGTAAAGGCTGGCGAAATGGAAAAACTGATCACTTCACATGTTTACAGCATCAGTATTAATACTACGTACAGTAGAACCATTCTACATTTTAATACCAAGGAGAACAAAAGTAACGAGGGAAAAAAAGTGATTTTCATTTCATATTTCAATTTGCAGGTAGAAATGGCTTAAATAACCGTTCTTTGTATCCAAGCAATGCATTCAAAATGAATTTATTTACTTGACCACGTTTTTTTTTTCTCATATAAAGGAAGCGAACTGAGACCTGTCTTTTTCCATCAACATTATATCAACATTTCATCACATTAAGTCTGCAGAGTATAATTTTTTTTCTGCTTTCTTCCTTGCTTTATGCTTCAGCGCATCACACAATAAGGAAATGATTAAAGGCTCGTTTCCTGCAGTGTACACATCATTAGCATTTAAACTAGAATGCATCGTTGCCTTGTGAATATCTAGAACGTTGCACAGGACAAAGGTCAACGGCGTACTCGAGGTGCTTGAAGCAAAATATTGTATTTCGGATCGCTTTAAAAGCACAGTATGATGCGCTGCATGGTAAATAAATAAATAAATAAAAAGTACCCTTCAGTCAAAATGGACAAAATTGGAAAGTTTATGTCAGTTAATCGATGTAAATTTTCTGATATAATCACTTAAACGTACAATTACTGTACTCAAGTTTCCACTTGTACATACAGTACGTGTGTGGAAACCAGAGTGCCTGGAAGAAACCAGCCAAGAACATACAGATTCAAGGCATGAATCGAAGCCTCGCCCCTGGTGGTGCAAGGCCATTGTGCTAACCACTACTCTATTCTACATAGAAAAATAGGATTCTTTTTTTTTTTTTTACCACATTTTTTCCTCTACATAATCCACCTTAATGTGCAGTTTTTCAGATTCCCACCTGACTGCAGTATTGGAAACCTGTGTATCATAGAGTTCTCTTTAATTAACTTTACCTTTTTTTTCTCATTGTAATTTTTAATTTTAACCTTGGGAGACATTCATTCATTTAGTTGCTGCAGGCATTTGTCTAATGATTAATAAAAGAGTTTGAGAGTGAAAGACCAAGGGGAATTACGAAGTACAAAAATCAGAGCAAAATATAAGCCTTTCAGAAAATGTGGCTTTAGAAGCTTATCAGGGCAAAGCAACAGTCTGATGACACAGGAAGCCCTCTGAAATTCTACCGAGCAAATAATAGCTAAAGGTCAGACCATTTTTCTTCAAGTAAACTTAATCACACAGGATGTAAAGCCCCTTAAGGTGGAAGAAGTATATTTCTGGACCAGACAATCTTTTGATCTTGAGCTCTTTTATAAGTTCCGTATACAGTACTTATCTGTAGCGCTTGGGCATGGAGTTCAATGTTTGAACAGACCAGCTCAAGACGTGAACGCCTTCAAAATAATGTATCCAATTTTACACTTTACAAAGCACATATGTTGTGCACAAACAATGGGTGGAATAGAACGTTTCTATACCACAATGCTAGTTTCTGTGTCGACAGACTTTTTTTTATAGCAGCAGCAACAGCTCTGACAGTAGCTCTGGAAAATCATCGGTTCATATTATACACTGACATGATGACTTGTACAGTATGGTGAATACATACTTGAATGTATTTATTTATTTATTTTTATTAGTCTTGTAAGAAGTCTCCGGTGTTGGTACAAGCCAAGCTTTAGTATAATTTTTTGATTTCCAACAAAGCAAGCTCACAATAATTAAGAGTGGGAGAAAAAAAAAAGTCAGATCATAATGGTATACGAGGAAAAAAATTATTTGCTTCATGCATTAATATTGCTCTGCATCAGGCTAGGTTACATGAAGTGCTGAAAAAGTACTTGCCCCTTCTTTATATATATATTTGTAAAAAAAAAAAATTCACATTTGTCACAATTAAATGATTCAGATCATCCAGTTTTTAAATTATGATTTCATTTATTAAGGGGGAAAAAATATCCTAAGCTACAGTAAGCTAAAGCATTATAACTGGTTTTGCCACCATTGGCAGCAACGACTGCAATCAAGCATTTGTGATAACTGGCAAATCTTTACAGAATTGTTTTAATTCAGCCACATTGAAGGGTTTTGAGGAATGAATGACCAGTTTTAAGATGTCCAGACTTCACTCCAATTCTTTTGAGCCATTCAGAGCTGGACTTGCTGGTGTGTTTCGGCTCATTGTCCTGCTGAATATCCCCAATGCGCTTGAGCTTGACGTCACAAACTGACAGCCAGACATTATTACAGGATTTTGCCGTAGAGGGCAGTATTCATGCTTCCATCAATTATGACCAATTAAGTCGTCCAGGTACCGAAGCTGCAAAGTGGCGCCGCACCATCACACTACTGCCACTGTGTTTGAATGTTGGTATGATTTTCTGTTTATGAATTACACCAGATGAAATGGGACTGGCATCTTCCAATGAATATTTACCCAAAAGTCCTGGGGATAATCAAGATGTTTTTTGCCAAATGTGAGATTTTGTGTTCTTTTTGGTCAGCAATGGCTTTCACTTTGGAACTCTCCCATGGATGCCATTTTTGCCCAGTCTCCTTCTAATTGTTAAAAAATAAACACTGACCTTAACTGAGGCAAGTCAGGCCCGCAGTTCTTTAGATGTTGTTCTGGGTTCTTTTATGAGCTCCTGGATGACTCGTCATTGTGGTCTTGGAGTAATTTTGGTAGGCAGTACATTCCTGGGAAGGTTCACCACTGTTCCAAGTTTTCTCCATTTGTGGGTAATGCCACTCATTGTTACTTTTTCACATAGGGCCAGGTAGGTTTGGTCAGCCTTTTTTTTTTTTTTTTACTTAAATCAAATTGTCATTTAAAAACTGATAATTTTTTTTTTGCATTTATTACAGTTATTAACATTTTTGACAATCTGAATCATTTATGTGCCATTCAAAAAAAAACTTTTAATCAGGAAGAGGCAAATACTTTTTCATGACACGGTAACCCCAGGATTATTTTCCTACAACAGCTCACCGAGAAATGTTTAATTGCTCACCTAGCATACACCAGAAATATGCAAAAACCAATTACCTCAATTTTTATGGGAAAATTACTGAAAATTTGGAAGGAAGCTTTTCTAAAGGAAGGTCATTAGGTTCACAGTGTGGGCTTTGTAATGCTGGTAAGAAAAGAAAAAGGAAAAGATGTTTTGTTTTTTAAATCATTTTAATAGATTTGTGTTAATATGTGCAAATTCACATTTAGTCCGGCACTGAGTTGGTAAAATTGTAAGTTTATAAAAACTTAACAGTATTGATGGGATGATTATTGATTATAGTCAACAATCAGTCACATTCCTATGCATTTCATGCTATTGATTATGAAAAATGCCAATCGATTTTAATTGTTCAAAATTCCTAAAAATGCATATAATAGCAGATGATGCATCTCAAGATTAGCTGTTTTACAATTTTCCTGAATTTTTTATTTTTTTTTTATTATAAAAGTAAATGAAAAACGGAGTAAAATCTGAACATGAAGAGTGATATGCAAAATCTTTAACAGCTGTGTTTTGTTTGTAATGTTAATATATTCAGTAAAATATGCATATGCGAGTAATCGTACTTGATGGTTACAGATTCCCATCACGATTGATGTCACGAATGAAAAAGAAATTCCATCAATACCTGTGTCGTTGTTTTCTCCAAGAGATTGAATAGTCACTTAATTCAGTCAATTAAGTCATTTCCTCGGTTCGTAATGGAGATGGGAGAGAACGAGCTCTCAATTTGCGACAGCATTGCCCTGAATTAAAAAAAAAAAGGAATAAAATAACAATGTGAGCTGCTGAATCTTAAATCCATCTCACTACATTCCAAATGCTTATTTGCACATGTTTCCTGTCATCTGTTCGAAAAGTTAATCAAGTGTCAAAATCAGGCATCCTTTTGGCAAAAACTGCATTAGCAGTCGACACAATCGTCCGCTCAGGACGCGGCCAACTGTTTTTCTAGTTCCACTGGGGTTTCTAGGACCATCTGCGATTTATGAAACTGACATCCACACTCTTGGGCTTTTAAGCTTTGGCTCAAATGTCATTAAACAAATCGCTTTCTTTCCAACTACAGGCCAGTGAACCTGCCATCCATCCAATCATGGATGCCAGTGGTAGTGGTTGGCCAACTGACCCCATGACCTCGTTCTTCTTCGGGAACCTCACCACCGAGAACTCCAGCACGGGCCGGATATATGAGGTGGCGGTGCAGTCGGCGAACGGCTCAGCAAAACGGAGTCCACAGTTCGTCGGGGTGGAGCTGCTCCAGTCTTACAAACTCCTCATCATTCCTTGCTACGCGCTGGTAGTGTTGGTGGGAGTTTTTGGGAACTATTTGTTGCTCTATGTCATTTGCCAGACCAGGAAGATGCACAACGTGACTAATTTCTTCATCGGGAACCTGGCGTTTTCGGACATGCTGATGTGTGCCACCTGTGTGCCGTTCACACTGGCGTACGCCTTTAACCCTCGAGGTTGGGTGTTTGGGAAATTCATGTGCTATCTGGTGTTCCTCATTCAACCTGTGACTGTGTACGTGTCGGTGTTCACATTAACAGCAATTGGTGTGGACAGGTACGTTGGAATTGCTATTTAATTGCGATGGAAATGACAAAGATTAAGTTAAATTGTCCTTGTATCTATCAAGATATCGTCTAGACCCACAAAAGATTTTTTGTTATTACAGTACCTTCATGCTGTTTCGAGTAAATTAAAATCTAGTAAAAAGCACGATGAAACAATGATGTTTACCATAATGAACTTGAATGTATGTACTGTATGATGCATTTACTGTATACGTAGCATCCTTAGTAACTGGATGGTCAGGGTTACAGTGATTTAATTTAGACTAATAGCATGTTGTTTGGTGACTATTAGAGCCGTGGGATTTTATTGATTATGCAGTTTAATTTATCTTTTGTAGGTTGAATTGGGTCAGAATTCGCTTCACGTTTTAGGTAAACAAATTGTCTAAAATTTATAAATTACATAAAAATAGACCACAGATTTTATAAAAAAAAAAAAAAAAAAAAACAGTATTGATTTTATTTATTTATTTATTTTTTATGTTATACATATAATACAGAAAATGTTTGTGCCAAAGAAGCTACTTCTGAAGTTTAAACAACGTGGAAGTGACCGATCTTGCTTCCCTGAAAATATCAAGTTCAAAATAATTTTATACATACTCCCCCCAAAAAATAGCCATTTTTCATTTTTTGAGTTTCAAACAATAATAATGTCAAATTCATGTTGCAATATCATAACAGTTTTGCATTTTAGAATAATACACGTTTTAGGTTTGTGAAATGTGAAGTTCAAAAAAGTTATGGGCACTACATGAAAGGGCACAAAATTGTATTCAGCAAATGTGTTTCTTTTTTATCTGATAAAAATATAAATGTGTATGCATATTTACAAAAAAATGTAGCATTATTTATTATTATTTAATGGTATTACTGTATATTATATGGTATAACAGATAGCAGGGATTGATCTTCAGGCGTACTGTGTGTTAGGAGGATCAGAAGTCAGGATAAGAGGAGCGGTGTTTAAGTTTAATTCACTCATCTAATAACTACAGAATATAACAATTATATTATTATGTTATTATAGAACATAATTATAGTAGTCACTGAGTAATTCATACTCAGTAACTACTATAATAGCAATTGGAAAGGTACCTAATTTGCGGGGGCGCAGAATACTATGTCTTGAACCCCAGGTTCATTAAGCTTATAGCAATAGTTTGCCTAATTTAACATTAAGGACCACTGTTAATCTTTGTGGAATCATTACAGCTAAGGAACAAATTGAAGCTGTAGAGTATCCTGTTATTTTACTTAAGACCTGGTCCACAATGAATGAAAGAGAGAAAGAGCACATCTAGAATATTAATGAAATGTTAGGCTCATTAAACTGCTTAACTATGTCAGTGGAATTAGTAATTTTTTGAAACTTTTCTATTGCCTGGTAGATACTATGCGACCGTGCACCCTCTGAAGAAACGCATCTCAGTCCTGGGCTGTGCTTACCTCCTGTCTGGCATCTGGATCCTCTCCTGTGGGCTGGTGGCTCCAGCTGTGGCGCACACTTACCACGTAGAGTTCAGAGACGAAGGCTTCACCATTTGTGAGGAGTTCTGGATGGGCCAGGAGCGCGAGCGGCTGGCCTACGCTTACAGCACGCTCTTCATCACGTACGTCCTCCCACTCTCAGCACTTTGCATCTCATACTTGCGCATCTCTGTCAAGCTCCGCAACTGCGTAGTGCCTGGACATCACACACAGAGCCAGGCAGAAGCGCAGCGGGCACGGAAACGCAAAACCTTCCGGCTAGTGACGCTGGTGGTGGCGGCGTTTGCAGTCTGCTGGCTGCCCATCAGCGTCTTCAACGTCCTCCGGGACATCGATATCGACTTGATTGACAAGCACTACTTTCTGCTCATCCAGCTGCTGTGCCACCTGTGCGCCATGAGTTCATCTTGCTGCAACCCCTTTCTGTATGCGTGGCTGCACGATCGTTTCCGAGCAGAACTGCGAAAGATGTTCAAATGCCACAGACGCATTGGCATCGGGATACCCACCAACAACTGCACCGCTGCCAGCGTGGTGCTCTGACAAAAAATGAAACCCATGAACACAATCCGAGGGAGTTAACGCTCCAATAAAAACATCTGGTGTGGTTACTGGTAGATGCACACGATAAAGTTGGGTCGCAAGGCTTGTCTGTTAGCAGCATGGTGAGGAGTGCGGTTGTATTTCTACCAGATTTGACACAGGCACACAACTTCTCTATTGATGATATTGTGAACTATTGTGAAAACCACACAATTAAAACCTTTGATCAAAACGTCAAAAAGTCCCCTTGTACCTGTATAAGGAGCAGAAAGGATATTATTTTTTGTGAAAGGACTGCGACTATAACTGAGAATCACAGGGAAGTCTGTCTTTTGGATCTGCCCTAAGACTACACTGAATGTAATGAAGACTTCTGGGGTATAACAGGACACTCTGCTCATCATTTTACTGGCGTCACAATTCAATAAGATTTTTTGAATATTTTCAAGAAAATTTTACCAATGAAAAGTAAGAAAAACTCCTTGATTTCTGAATCATGAACACAGCAAGAACGATATGCATTTTTTTTCTGTTTAAATTAACATATGTTTACAAGGTGGTATCAAAAACTTTCGAGACAGGCCTCCGAGTGGGGCAGTGGTAAAGTGCTTGTCCTGGAGATCGCTAATCAGTTGCCCGGTCATTCTGTAACCTCTCTCAGCTGGGGGCCTGGAGAGAGCTGATTGGCCGACCTCTCTCAGTGGGGACGGATAAGAGGTACTTTGCGCTCTCTCATCAATCACGGCTCTACAGCCAGTCACCGGCGTCAGATAGCACTGTCCTCCGAGGGTTTACGCCGCCCACAACGGTGCAAGAGCAGCTCAAGCAGTTCGAAAACATGCAGCTGGCAGGCGTCACATGGTTCGGAGAAAACACAAGAGACTTCGGCCTCCCTGACTGGAAATTGTAGCCTTGATGGGACGCACCAATGACAAGTGGGAATTGGCTATGACTAAATTATGGTTGAAAAAGAAAAAGAAATGTTTTGAGACAGATGGCAGCTCAAGGCTGCACACACGGTCAACAACCTTCATAAGTCAGTGTGCCAAAAGACACTGTCCTGTGTACATCAGGAGCTGTGCAACTGGTGCTATTCTACCACAGAGACTTTTAACATGAATTGGCAAGGTTACAGCGATGCTATAACAAGTTCTTCAAGGTGTTTTGAGTGGCATGAACGCTTCAAGATCAGAAGACGACGAGAGATCAGGTAAGACCTTTAACGAGCTCAGCCCACAAAAATATCAAGGATATTTGATGGTACATGATGGTCGTTGGAGAACAATCCACAACACTGTTGCCATTGTCATTGTGTAAGGCAGAACAGTCCAGGCAATCCTTACATGAAATTTGAACGTGCGCTGTGTTGCTGCCGGGTTCGTCCCCTGGATGCTGACCCAAGAGCAGAAGGAACATTGCGCCAAAGTCTGCCAAGAACTCCCATCAGTGTGCCATGGGTGACTCATCCTTCATGTTGAGGTGCACGAAGCAAAAGTTTTTCAGCAATTGAGAATTTGTCCCCAGGGGCCAGACCACCAATAGCGAATTCTACTGCCAGGTTTTAAGGCATCTGAGGGAGGACGTATGGCAAAAAAAAAAAAGACAGAGCTTATAAACAGAGATAATCTCAGAACTTTTTGATACCACCTCGTAATATTGTAAACAATATCAAACATTTTTTTTATTATTCAAAATTTTATTGACTAAACAAAATCCGTGACCAAAAAGCTTGGTACAGTAGCAGCACCTACAGTAAGGTCACATTTTATCCAGAAATAGAGCTCCAAAGGGGGCTAAACTGACGCCTCTTTCTTAAGCACTGTACGTAGATCGCAGTAGTGTGAACCTGGTGTCATTTGAAAGCTACTGAAGAGCTCCAAACTTCATCAGTCACCGCTTTACATATTTGTACTCTACGGGTTGTTATAACAGTATAATTGCAATGGATGCTTAAAGAATTTTACAGAATGCTGATTTGATGTTGACATGATGTTGATCACACATTACATTCATTTTGTCAACCCCATAGTCTGTAATGTGTTCTTAGGATGAGCACCAGCTTATTTGATGTATTTGTTTGTTAGCCTTGGAATTTATTAAGGCACAGTTTAATGAGTTGTAGTGATTCACAATGATTTCCATAATATGAATTATTATTATTAATATAATTATTGTAATACATAGTTCATATTCTTGATCTGACTAGATGTGGTAAAAAGGACCTTTAAATTTTCATCCCAAACATCATGGCTTACTGTGTATATGAAGCCTGAGACATGACATTTGTTTACGCCGCAGACGTCGTGACCTTAATATTGGACAGAGATGCTTATAAAGTTGAGGTCATGACCTGATTTTCAAGGGATGTCCCTACCGAATATTCTACAGAGCTGAAAACAATCTTTTTGAATGGTGTAGAAAGTGAACTTTTAAAAGGCTGTACCAAGATGCCAGTCAGATACATCTTGTCGTCTCTGTATTTAATTCTGAGATTAATGTTGTACAAATCGTGATGTAAAGTACAATATGGCATTAATAAATGACCTGAAAATATATATGTTTTTATGTCATTGCTGCTTTGTCACAAAGGTTTAAGAAAGGGCAGTTATGTAAATGCAATTATATGACAGAATAGTCAGTCTGAAAAAAAATAAAAATAAAAATCATAATTTTTTATCTTGGTCAGAAATAAAAACAAAAAACAAGGTGTAGACTTCTGTTTTTCCATGATTCAATCACTTTGCAAAGCAATGTTCGTCCCGAATATTTAGCACATGTACGCTTTCATGGCTGAACCTACGAATTCCCCACTAAGAAAGATGTGGTAGCTCCCTCTTTATAAATAAAAGTGCAATAATCAAATGCTTATACTGTATATTAACCCGCTAAACAGTACCGTATTCAAAAACCTACTTCGGCCACACCACCTGACCTGATTTTGCATGTGAGTTGTTGGCATCACCCCCTCAAACAATCTACATCACACGTGTAAGCACTGGTATTACCACTTCCGAGCTCTTAGATTATGTTTTAAATTGCTTTTGGCCCGCAGTAGCCAGATCAGACGGGTTGCCAATCCCACGATCCGCGGCGTGCACCCAAACGGCTAGGCAGAAAGATTAACACAGTCGACAGACTATCATGCTGCGTGAGCATGTTAACAGATGCCTGACATGACCACAACATGAAAATAAGAGGCAACAAGAAGACAGATTGAAAGAAAAGGAAGGAATATGTCGCCATGGTGACTCATTCAGTTGCTCTTCCCTGATATATATATATATATATATATATATATATATATATATATATATATATATCCTCAATCACCCACCATGAGAGAAGCACTTTTATTTTTTGATGATGTGCCATACGGGCAAATCAGAAGCAGCCAAACATGTAAGGGAAACTTGGATAATAAGGCCAGCGACTCAGGGACAGCGTGATGGGGACAATGTGAATTAAAAAAGGTCCTCCAGACGAGGACAATGGAGAAAAAAAAAAACCTCCCGATGTTTAGGTTTCTTGTTTCAATGTGTTTCTACACTGTACCAAGGGAAATCATCCTTAAGGGAATTACATTTAGCAAAAATGTTTGCTTTTGTCTAAACTACCACAATTCAAACATGCTTTATTAGCTCCTTTCACACAGAACTCACGCTAAGCCTCCTCAGTGTTTGCTTTCTAGCAGCACGTACTGTACCGTAGCGTACCACTATTAGAGTATGCCCCTACCACATGCATCAGAAATACTGCCCATACTTCCAAAACTATAAGTATGGATAAACTGGGTGCTGAGTTTCTAGCCCTGCGCAGCACATATCTGCTTACATCAGGCTCTGCGCAGAGATCGCCGTCACCTCAATTCACACTAATGAGGTGCTTGACTGAGCTGTTTTTATGTTTCGCCTTCACACTCTTGGCTTGTTAAACCAATCATAAAGAAGAAGGCTAATTTGTCGGGGAAAGGATGTTTGTGCATTTTACTATCACTACTGCCTCTGAATGCTAAAGCGAGCACAATCCTGTCAACTGCACCTGGACGTGCTGATCAGTCTCAATCTTAACTGATTGTTAAGATTCTTGATGCACTACAGCTTCAGCACTAATTAACACAAGTGCAGTGGACATGTCTCATCTACACTACACAGTAAGATGTCATTGTGTTAGCTGTTTAAACTTCCCAAGGGCAAAGTCTCAAAAACTGCTGCCAGCTGATGTCCGTTAAACACGATGCATCCCTCCGCTTTAACTTCATCCGGTGTCCACAAATGTTTCATCAGGTTTGACGTGACATGCAGATTAGGCTAATTGGCGTTCCCGAATTGCCCGTGTTGTTGAGCATGAGTGTGTGTTCTGCGATGGATTGGCACCACATCCAGGGTGTGCCCTGACCTTGTGCCCCAAGTCACCTGGGACAGGCTCCAGACCCCCTTTAAACAGGATAAAGTGGTATAGACAATGAGTGAGGGAGTGTTTTCCACTCTACACGCAATTTTTGAAAGACATTTGCTGCATATCACGACAGTTTCCCCAGTTGTGTTCAGAATGTGAAAACAACTCGCTTTACTACAAATGTTAGTTCGACATACATTATCATTGCTTTCCAACTGGCATCCACATGCATTTTCTCAGTCGGGAAATCATTTTTCATGTGCTGTGACACCAAAGTGAAGCACCAGAATTTGTGTTCTGATTTGGTTCTAGTACATACCGCTTATTATAGGTACCAATGCCATGTTGGCACCGGGTTTCAGCACTCAACCCTAGTCTGTAAACCTCAGACCACTGCTCGGCACTGCTAGGTTATTCTTCCTATTCACACAAACCTTATCTCACCTGTTACTACCTCCAGTTGCATCAAACGAGAACGAGAGTGTCCCATCTCCTCTAATTTTGTTCCCTTGACTCATGGACACAAACTCAAAATCACCTTGGTGGTAAGAAGCACAATTTGCCACACACACACACACACATATATATATATATATATATATATATATATATATATATATATATATATATATTTTTTTTTTTTTTGTTTTTTTTGTTTTGTTTTGTTTCTGCTTTCCCCAGATTGATGGTTCATGGACGTGTTAGATTTTGGACACAGTCAGGAACTGGATTATGTGGGTTTTTCTCAGAAAGGAACTCTCATCTAAATAAGCTTGATGTTGTGGACACGGTGATCAATATCAGGTTCTGATAAATTTGTAAAAAAAAAAAAAACAGAAATAGAGTAATATTTATTTTGTGTACTTCAGCTGCTTTCATCAGAGGGGTCGCTACACACTACTTGGCACAGGTTTTACACCGGACACCCTTCCGGATGCAACCCTCCCCTTTTTCTACCCGTGATTGGGACCGGCACTGCACAGTGGGTAGTATGGGGTGTGGCAACCTACTGAAGGCAGGGCCCGAACCTAGATCCCCCGATCCTCAAAACAACAACCTACTGTAGAGCCATCCAGTTATTTATATATATCTTTCCTATATATAAAGCTGGTGATCCTGACTTTTTAAGCCACAATTAACAATTAAAATCTTCCTTATTAGTGACAATTATATTGGATAGTTTAGTAATTTCTTAGCTTACTTGAATGCAAAATTCTTAATATTTTAATATTATATAATATTTTAAAATTAATATTTAAAATATCTTAATTTCTTTGTTTCTTGTAATGCTTATTTATATAATAACTTTAACCCAATTTTCTTGAATGCTGCTAATAATTTTAAACTTGCTTGTATTGTTAGCAATTTATATAAACATGCAATATATCAGGATTTTTGCTAATTGCTAATTTACAATTGTCTTAATGCAAAATTAAACAAGATGATTTGGGTGAAATAAACATTCACTCAAGCACAAAGTAATGATTATCACACGGTTATAAAAATAAAATAGTGGGATCAGATGCAAAGATGACTACACACATGCAAACTGTTTTCTAGCTCAAAGAGAGTATTTTATGCTTGACTACTGCTATATTGTGGATTTTATGAACGTCTAAAAAAAATTTAAGCCATATGGTGTCAGCTCAGTGAAAGAAATGGATGCATTAGTGGCTAAATTGCTCTGAGGCCTCGGGGATAAAGTTCTCTGGAAGCAATTGAAAAATTATGAGTTCAAATCTCAAGAGTGCAGATGAGACTGTCTCTTGAGCCGAAAGCCCTAAACCCCGAATGCTCAGCTCTATACTTTGGAATTAGCTCTGACTCAATATTAAGAGACTTTTGCTAAAATGTCAGCTGGGAAATGCAAATAAATACAAATTATTTTGGTTTTATTCCTTAATATTCTCTTCTTCAGGTTTCCCAATCTCCAGGGCTCACAAATGCCATTTGTTGGTTTGATCCTGATTGGCCGCTATGGTAAACTTCCCTTCACTTTTTTTTTTCGGGCAAAGTACTTGAGGAGTGCTGCACGTAATTCTTTTGAACTTTTTTCTTTCTTTTCTCAGGTTCACCTTGAGAAAGGAGCAGGCTGTCGTTAGTCTGTATTCCGGTGCATGAGCACATGTTCCTCACATCACTGCGACTTTGTTTCATCAGATCAGTTCATCTCTAGACTTGTGTCATGCAGATTGTCCCCTGCTTTCATGTACCTTGTAAAAAAAATCATTACCGAAATTTTCATACTCCACAATCCAGAACTTTCATCACATACCCAAATGGCCAAAAGTATCTGAACACCTGACTGTTACAGTATGTGAACATCTTATGTCAAACCATGAATTAACACAGGATGAGATTTTTTTGTTTCTAAATCCATGAGCTTCCCCTGCTCTAACACGGTTTTCCTGATGCATTAAAGGTTCCATATTTAACAAGTGAGTGCAGGTTTCAGAGCTCTGCAAAAGTGTGTCTGTTAACGTTCCAGCTGAAATAATACATTTTTATACCTCAATCTCCCTTTGTTTTACAACTTCTGAACATGCTGTTTCGGTGTCAATGTAAATGATCTGAGCAACAGCAGAGCAGAGCTAGGCAACAACACGGGGGAGGGGATCTTATTATTCGAGGTGAAAGATGCTTGACTTTGGTTTCTGTAGGTTTATTATGGTTAATTCTGTGTCTTTCGCATACTCTGTGTATACAGGGTAACTATCCAGTTGACTGGCTCTGTTGAGTGATTTGTAGAGCCACGGCCCACCTCAAGGTAAAAAGTGATATATTTGTCCAAAAAAGCTTTAAATGCTGAGTCATAATCTGGCATATAACTGCTCATAACTTCACTTCTACTCAACATTCTGATTTCATTTCTGGCGCAGGTTTAACTTCCGGCTAATACCCAAGTACTTGTTTCAGCAAATTCTGTCCAGCCAGTTTTGCGTGATGCTGTGACAAATTCTGGCTGGACAGACATACAGACGGTCATAAAATTTTCCCGAGACTGGTTTTTAGATCCCCCGATTTATGAAATGTAAAGATATCATTTAAAACAGACAAATTTAAAAATAAAAGTAAGACAGGAAAGTAGGACGAGGAGAAATAAGAATAAAGCTAAGAAGAAACGGAGACAGCATTTGCATGTTCGCTAGCAACAAATCCACACTGAAGACCGAAAGGGCCAATCAAAGCTCAGTGGCAGAGTCGAAAGCAACAGATCTGATGTGGTTGTGGCAGTCCGGTAATGGCAGCAGCAGACCAGAACTCGAAGCTGAGGCAGCGGCTGATATCTTAACAGTGGCTGAATCTCAAGTGCTGGCTGTAACAAAAGACAGATATGCCAAAGCAGCATCAGTGGCTGACCTTTAGCAAGCTGCCCAGTGGTGAAGAACTTTCCTTAGCATCGAAGCGTGAAAGATCACACAAACACGGTCACTCACAGCACACACCATGCACCATCTCTACCCCTGATCCCTGATCTCTGATCTTCTCCGAAGTCTCTGATCACTGGTCTCTGCCATAACTCAAGCATAATTTTGTGTCATGTTGTGGAACTTTGAGTCCACTTTGAGCTTGAATTGTGGAGAAAAATGTCATGCTTTTTTTTCTTTTTAAATGA